>JAYESA010000054.1:0-87500 GCA_036927795.1 Iris macrosiphon | reverse complement strand
ACTAAGTCTAGGCTCTACACACCTAGGTTAGGGAAAAAATATTGGGTTAGGGTTAACATCCATAGAAGAATAGAAGAAGAAAGAGGAGAAAAGACTTACTTGGTAGTGGGAAGAAGAAAGGAAGAAGAAAGAGTGGAGAAGAAGAAGAAGTGAAGAAGTGGGGAGGAAGAAATAGGGGCTGCTGTGGATTTGGTCGGGTATGGGAAAGAATAGGGTCGGCCATGTGTAGGAAAGGGGTTTCACAAAGTCCAAATGACCAAAATGCCCTCCTAACTTGGGTTTTGGGTTCGGGGTTCCAAAAGCACTCAAACTAACTCCCAATCTCTCCAACTAGCCTATTAAAAATATAATAAATATTCTAAACCCAAAAATAGGTCTCACAAGGGTGTTGGTTGGGTCGGACATGGGTCCACTAGGGTCTGACATGGGTCCAGGCTAGCTAAAACCCTAAAACAATCAATATAAAAATAATACAACCATCAATTAAATATAAATATAATTATTTATAAATAATACACAATTAACCAAATTAAAATAATAATAAAAAATATCCGGCTCTGGAAATGGGGTGGTGACAAGCCTATCCTCCTTGAAAAATTTCGTCCTCGAAATTTATAGTCAATCGCACTCCCTCTAGGTCAAACCCCCAACAATCACAATCAAGAAATTCTACCTAAACAACATACAAGATCAGGGTCCTATTGGTCGTGTTATCATAGTCTCAAACAGGATCACTACACTATCTACCACAGCACAAAAAAAGTCTAACAGATACTAATGAAACACACCACAAGGAATGGAAAAGACAGGAAGAAGAACAAAGAGACAGACCTGCTAACCCGATATCCGTTGCATCGGCCTCCTCGACCGTCAACGCATAAGCCCTGCCCTATTGGGGTATATCCCTCTGCTGGTGCGGGGCATGATGATGTGTCACAGATGGCCTAGCTCCAACTCTCCGATCCTGTGCTCCACCAAATGGAGGTGCAGTGGGACAATCTCGCATCTGGTGAGCAGCGAATCCACAGAACAAACACACCTTTAGCCTCCTCCTACAAACATCCCAAGTGTGTCTTGCCTTCCTACAGTAGGCACAAGTGGACACTCTCTGATCCTGACCCTGTTGCGCTGTCTTCTGCCCATAGGAACGCTTAGCCGGTCCCGCACTGTCACTCGCACTGCCTGAATCATCTCTGCCTCTCTTGGACTTGAGCTCCAAGTCATCCTCTGCTCTCTGAGCATCTCCTACTATCTGCTCAAAAGTTGCCTCGCGGTCGCTCCTAGTCAAAGACTTGACCGCCATGACCAGGCCCTTGTAAAACTTCCTCGCCTTTGCTGCCTCACTCAAGCCCTCCACGAATCTGCCCAGACGGCAGAACTTCGCTCCGTACTCGTCCACTAGCATGCTCCCCTGGATGAGTGCCTCGAACTGGCTCTCCAAAGCACTGAGCGACACATCTGGGAAAAACTTCTCCTTAAAAAGCCTCTTGAAAGCCTCCCAAGTAAGCCCTGGTGCCACGAACCTCGTATCTGTGCGATACCACGTCAAAGCAAGGTCGAACATCTGACTGCCCGCTGCCTCTATCTGCATGCTGTCTGGAATCTGTGCCAGCCTGAAGATGCCCTCAATCTGCTCTATCCAATCATCCTCATACAGGATCCCTTCTGTACCCCGGAACTCCTTGGGCCGCATCCTTTGGAAGTCAATGATGCTGCCCGCCCGCAGGCGCTGAATCTGATCTGCCTGTGGCTGAATCTGTACCACCCTGTCTACTGCCGTCATGGCCACCTGGTGAGCGTTCTCAATGCCCAGCCTCATCACATCCACCTGACGGTACTGCACGTCCATCATCTCCCTGAAGAATGCAAACAACTGTGCGGCATCTACTGGTGCAGGAAGTGGTGGAGGAACCACCGAAACGACTGGGGTAGTCCTCGGATCGATAGGCAGAGGAGGATCCCCGAGAGAAACTGATACTCCCTCAACCGCATGAGTAGTGAGTGGAGCGGTAGCAGCTGCCTAAATATGAGCTGGACGAGAGGTAGCAGACCTCTCGGTGGCAACTGCTGGAACGGTATGATAATATCGTGTCTTCAGAGGCATCCTGAACACAGATCAAAAAAATCAATACGGCACAAGATACGATATCATCAAAGAAGGACAGTAATATTTGAAAGAAGCAATTTCAGAATAATTAGATTAGAATTGTTCCTAGTCGTGATTGAGTACACTCTCATCCTAGATCCTAAATCCTATAGCAAGCTCGTAGAAGTACAACAAAATTATTGTACCACAACGACATCGCACTAATTGCGAATCGAGACCTGCATGGGGCCGCCACCAAAAATGTGTCATAACCCGCACCCAAAAAATCGGGCATGAGTCGTGGGTACGTCCAGCCTACGCCGCAGCATCGGCGGTAGAACGCTGTCTAGGTCAACTATCTAGCTAACAATCTCACGCAATCAATATATAAACATGTCAAGATATCAACTCCAAACGGAGAAGCAATATCATAATGATAATCACAATGTACTCAATCATGAATCTAAGCACGATAAGATAACATAGAAATCTAACAACTCCAAAGTCTAAACAACTGCAACTAAAAACAACCACAACATCAATAATAATAATACAACACCCAAAAATATATACAATAAAAGGTCTCAATCCAAATCCGGAGACAAAGCCGGTAACAAAGGCAAATAAAAATAACAACTAAGGCCCTAGTGATCCCAGCTACCAACCCGAAAATCACTCCTAAACTAGAGGGTCCCTATCTGCACCATCGACAGGATGAGGTCCATAAAACGTCGGACACCAATCCTCCGGATACTCTAGAAAATTATGTCCAGTCAGGACTGGAGCAAGTACACCTCTAACAGCAGTTCCAGTTAAATGATAAAAACTATAAAACATTTGTAGCAAGTAGCAAGGTGAAGGAAAAAAGTATAAAACAAGAAATATACATGTCACTGGTGCATAAAGGTAAAGATGCATGAATATCAGAAACAAGATAGTAATGACTATAAGATACAAGAAATCTAAACTAAGAGTAAGTCTGTGCACAAGAACGTGTAGTGAGTCCAGCAAGAATACATGTAATCAGTCAAGTCCAAAAACTATAAGTGAGACCAGCAAGAAATGCAAGAGAGTCCAGACTATAAAGAATAAACTCGATGTCTTTGAAATACTTGTTTCGACATGTAAATGGCTAGGGATAAGTACGGCTCACCGTGCACTGGGTGCGCGGCTGCTATCATTCCAGATTAGACCAGAGGGGGTGATTCCAGTGATTCCAGATGGGAATATTTACATGTCTACTCGAGTATTTTCCCGTCCCGACTAGTACAAGTAAATCCAAGACCCGACACGTAAATCAAGTAAGACTCCAGCCAGAAATATGATTGATGCCTGTAGTGATGCCTGTAGGTGATGCCAGTAGGTAATTCCAGAATAGAGGCCAGAAACATGAAATATGCATGTCGCAAGTAAATGAATCCAGAAATACCAATCCGTATCGAGCCAAAAAAATAGACGATACTATACTAGAAGCTGAATCATAATAATCATCAGATAATGGAAACTATCAGAGAATGTACTCGCCTGACGTCCTGAGCAACTAGCGATCCGAACTGGTATCGCAAGGACTAATTGCTAAAAGCAAGATTAAACAGGTTTTGAATGAGTTAAACAGATATAAAATAACTAAAAATAGGCTTCTAGGATCGTTCTAGGTCAAACGGGTCAAACCGGTAAAATCTGGGTCCAAAAAGTCAACTCTGTGTCCAAAAAGTCAACTCTGGGTCAAAACTAGGTCAATAGCTGACTTTGGCGGTCAATCGGGTCAACCACGGTCATCTCTAGGTCAAACTAGGGTGCTCCTAAAATTCTAGGTCAAAACTAGGTCATTAAGCTAATAAACCCTCAACCTCGCCTCCTTGAGATACCGGGATACCCTCGGTATCCGATACCTCGACTAGGCTACGCACCCCGTCTATACCCGCTAAAACCTATGCTAGCATGCGTAATTATATATACCAATACATAAAAACCTATCTCTAAACCTATTCCTAGGCAATTGTTCAAAAACCCCGCTCGAAACTCAATACCTTGGATATCTCAAGGTATTGAGATACCTTGATATTTCAAGGTATTGAGATACCTCTCTAAACCCTCACTAACTACCCCTCTAGCTAACTATTATGAATATAGATATATACCTAGCTATATGTATAGGCTAAAATATATATATACAACATACACATATGCATATATACCTAGATATTTATATATATACATCATACATACACACATACATATATACCCACATACCCGTACTCATATATATATCTAGCTATATATATGCGTATATCTAGCTATATGTATATATATCTATCCATCTACCTATCTATCTATCTATCTATCTATCTATCTATCTATCTATCTATCTATCTATCTATCTATTCATTTATCTATCTATCTATTTATCTAGATATCTGTCTATCTATCTAGATATCTATCTATCTATTCATCTATCTATCTAGATATCTATCTATCTATTCATCTATCTATCTATCTATTTATTAATCTACCTATCTATCTAGATATTTATATATATATTTATGTATCTAAATCTCTAGCCCTCTCTCTCATTAATACCCCTCGCTACCTGCACGCTAGCCTCGCTGCTAAACTGCTGCTGCGCCTGCTGCTGGAGCTGTTGCTGCTGCTAGCTGCATATGCTGCTGCTGCTGTGTGCACTGCTGGAGCGCGCTTCGCTGCAACGCGCTGGCTGCTGCGGCTGCTCTGCTTCCCCTTCGTTGTCTCGCTACACACACCACACACACACAAGCACGCACACACACACACACACACACACACATATATATATATATATATATATATATATATATATATATACACCAACATATATATATATACACACAACTATATATTTATATATATACACACTCACTCACACACTAATACATATAGGTACACACACATATATACACACACATATCGATATATATATATATATATATATATATATATATATATATATATATATATATATATATAAAAACATATCCATATATATATATACACACACACAAACCCATATATATATATACATACACACACACACACACACACACACACACACACACACACACACACATATATATATATATATATATATATATATATATATATATATATATATATATATATATATATATATATATGTAAAACCTCTAATCCTAAAAATCGTATTAAGCTATTTTTTTATTAATTATTAATTTAATTGTAGTAATTAGGGACTAATTAGGAGAAATAGATTTTTAATAATTTTTATTTTAGGTGTTGGAGCACTGAGAGGACTTATGGGACCATTAGGAATTTTTTAGAATTTATTTCATATAAGAGACCCCTTGAGCAGTTGCTAGCTTAATAGTGTGCATTATTAAAATCTAGAATTTTTCTTATGAATATATATATATATATATATATATATATATATATACAAATATATATATATATGCATATATATATTTAATTGGAAAAATGAAAAGAAAAGAAAAAGAAATATATTAATAACTAAACTATTCATTTATTAAAAACCAAACTAATAACTTAAAGCAAACTACTACCCATTCCCATATTAGCATTCTTAGCCGTCCCTTAGCAAATTCCCAATAGGAATTCCCACAACACATTTCTTTTCCTTTAGCAAAATCCCCATGCAAACCCACCACTTTCTAATATAAGCAGCAGCAATACCAAACCACGCCCCCCCTTAGACCCGCAGAATCAACCCGACTCCCCTCTCACCCATTTATATGTATATATATTTATATGTATATATATATATATATATATATATATATATATATATATATATATATATTATTTTTGTAAACCCTAAACCTAATCATCCAGACCCTCTTCTTCTCATCTAGACCTAGGGAGCGCTGTCACCGCAGCCAGAGAACCCCGCCAAGCCGTCCAAACAAATCCCGACGACCGTGACCCCGCGAACTGCAGATTCCAACACGAGGTACCTGTGTTCCGGAGTTGTTTTCCGCCGACTCGCTCAACCAAACGCCACCCCGTCTTCACTGGTATGCTCACCCCTTAACCCTCTTCCATATCTGTGTGTTAGTAGACCTCGAACAATACGTAACCCTAGGCGAAAGCAGCACCAAAGTTGGCGGACACAGACCAAATTCTGGGATCGCAGAAAACTGCGGTGACCACCCATATTTCGGAGTTCGTATCTCCCACCACAGAGATCCAAATTCGATGATTCTTTTTGGTATACATAGACCACTTGACCTAGTTTAATTTTTGTTAAATAACCCTAGATTATTAACTGCGGTAGACAGAATTAAATTCGTTGGAAAACCCCGCACACCCACTTTTTCCAGATTTTCAAAAGTTGTGAAACGGAGCGTGCCCCACCAAACGGGACTGTCCCGTGGTGTACCAAGTATACCGAATGGTGCGTGCAGCGTAACCGAACACGTAAAAATTCATGGAAACTGATTCGGACGAGTGTGCGCGTCGGAATCAGCCCGTATCCACGGACACACCCCGTGTCGTAACTTTTGTGGAAGTCGCGTGCATTTTGTGCACGCTTGTCAGATTGCGATGAAACTTGTGCCACTGGACTCATGGTAACGCGCTGGTCCCATGACCCAATTTTCACGCAATTCTGAGACGGTTGACAAAGTCGCCAATTGGCGGGCCCCATAGTTTACTTTTTAGACAAAATTGTGTATGGCCCATCGGAATCCACATTTGGACATACCGTTGGGTTCGTATTGATATTTAGAGTTGTTTAACCTATAATTTGTCCCATTTAGAGACTGTTACCCTCGACACAATTTTCGGTGCAAAGTGGACCACACGTGGACCCCACTTTTACCCGAAATTACCGTTTTGCCCCTGTGTCCAAATTGGACGAAAGGGGAGGTGATATTTATTTCAGCATTCGGAGACGTTCATTCTGAGGCTGTAGCTTCTGACTCTTGGTGTTGACATCGGGTCACTACATTTTGTAGGTTTCTTGCCAGGCAAGATACATTGCCAAATTGCTTATACTATTTTGCATGCTTAGTATATTTTTATATATTTATTGCATTTCTGTTTATTTATTGCATGTGTAGTTTCTTTCAGTCATTACTATATATTAGATATGTTGACACACACTTGACACTTAGTATCATGAGAGGACAATCATTAGGCGTATGGGCTTTTAACCACTCTGGTAAACCGTAGTATATAGTTCGCACTACGGACGTATGTCGCGCTGGTCGCTACCCCCACGGTATGTCAATTTCTGGAGTCTCGCTGGTCGCTACCCCCGCGGTATGTCAATTTCTGATGTCCATTGACGTGTGTGTGAGTTGTGAGGTAGATCGAGTAGCCTACCCTTGCCCATACGTCAAAAAGTAGTCTTCATTTGTATTCATATAGATTGTCTTGTACAGCGTACTTATTTATTTTTAAATATTATGCATGTTCACTGTATTCAAATTTTCTTGCTTCTATGTATCTTGTTACGTCCCTCTGAGGACCTGGTCCATTTCCAGGTGTATCTGTTCTTGAGTGTTTGCAGGAGCGCAGATTTGGATGATTACATATATTTCAAGGATGTCTTCTCTTCGAGCCCGTGATTGTTAGCTGGTATTCTTATATAGTGTTTGTTGTGTTGTACTTATATTGTATTGCTCTTATATTCGAGTTGGTAGTGGATTTGTTTCCATCCAACTATCATCCTTAGATACTTATATTGAGATCTAGTTTCAGAGATATTGGTTATTTATTTATATTTGATTTTCGTGGATAAGATTTAGATTATACCCTGTGACTTGTGATACATTTTATACCACTTATGGATTTGATATTCATATTACAGCGTACGTATGGGTTATGATTTTCATATATTGGAGTTGCCATATCTATGCGGCTGGCATGCTTACGTGTTCCTAGTCCTACGTACTTTTGGGACTGAGGCGTGACATGTTTTTGTGGTGGCCCATGTAGGTCGAGAGTATATTGTCTCGGTTACGTTATTGTACCGAACAAGCCTGCACCTAGGAATAAAGTATAGGATCTCATCCACAATTAACTATGATTCGCTCTCCTTCCAATCTATTCTATTCGGATAATTGTATCCTGCTTGATTCATGTACTTCCCTAATAGTTCTTTGAGTATAGCCTTCCGCAAGAATATAGGAACCCATGTTATTAGGATGATAATTATGGTAGCACACCTATTAAGAATATAGCGAGAATATGGACACACCACTAAGTTTAGAATATCTAGTGAACCCTAGAATTCCTTATCTATAGATTAGTTTTACCATTACCCTTTGATGTATTATGAAGACTTGAGAGTAGTATAGACGCTACTAGAGTTAGTTAGAAGTTTTACCATAATGTTTGACCCTAGTATTGAGGAACCAATAGAAAACCAAAATTGAATATTAGGACTGAACCTAACCTTCATAGTTAGATAGTATTGGAGAACTATAAACTTAGATTATTGTCTTATTATTAGTAGACAGCACCTAGGAGGCCAAAGGGAATGAATATAATATTTTCCTTGAACATACCTCAAACACAGAGATTAGCATAGCATCTTTCCTTAAGAAACTATGACTTTGTCCAGAGTCTTTCCATTTTAGTTTTATGACTTGTTCCTCTGAACCCTTAGCGCTCGCTAATTGCACGACGACTAAATTTTGTTCCTCTATTCTTCATCTTTCAACTCGTACCATCTGATACTTCTGATTGTAGGCCAGGTGATTTATTATGTGTTAAGGACATATAGTTGCTAGGATTCTAGTTGTTAATGTTAAATTTTCAAATTGTGTGCTTAGTAGTTAGTACTTGATGGTTTAAGCTATTCTTGTAGATTGAGACCAGGTGCTTATCCCTTAGTTTTAAAATGCGTAATATGTACCCCACCTCAATACGAGTTATATTCCCTTTCCCCTTGAGGCCAGTAAATGTTCCATTCTTACTATTGACACTTGCACTAAGACTAAGACGTAAGACGACCATGACCTATGTAATATAAGAGGATACCCTAATAAGTACCAAGACCCCTTCTCGTAGACCTTAACAAGAGTTTCTACGGTACCCTTAAGACGATTACACTATTAGTTTATTGTTATAAATTGGATAGTATACCTCACAACCTAGCATCACATAGTCTTTTGCCCTATTATTGAAGTGTGATTGAACAACATTAACTGTATGCTAGCTTAGGACGATAGTGTTTTTTTTCGGACTGTAGAACTTAAAGGCTATACCCCTACTTTGTCGACTATCGACTTAGACAAGAAATTAGTATGACAACTGTAGAGATTATAGAGTCTTATCTTTTATGAACTTGAATTGTTATGTATCTTCTTTCATCATAATCCAGCGTATTTATATTTGCTGTACTACCTTGATTTATGCTGCTATTATAGCCTAGTTTTTGCAAGCTTATTCTTTTATCGAGCTTGCTCATGGCATATGTATTATTGCGTGCACACAATGATACAATTGCCTACTCAGAATCGGTGTATTAAGGTATAGCTAACCTTAGTGCGCTTGGTTCGCTCTTCGCATGACTACTTTACATGGATTGAGATATATGGTAGTAGACGGATATACTTGCCCCTAGACATGTCTGACATATCGTATCAGTTATATAACTGTACTGATACGAGCATGTAAATAGGAAATTACCAAAATAGGGTTTCAATCCACAATTGTCTTGACTACTCTCCTTTCGAGTTCTTTAATCTCTTTGAACCTCGTACTTGTATTCTATTATCTTTACCTTGAAATTTTTTTATTATTGCTCTCCGTCTTCCCCTATTTCGGAAAGGCGAAACCTCGTGCTGGTATAAGTTGACACTGATAGTACTAGATATACCCCATAAGGCTAATCATATGACTTAGTGACTCTCTTTTATAATTGATTAAGGGCATATCATAGATGATATGTTGGTGTTAAAACTTTAAGGATTGAATAACATGATTAAATAATTTGAGGAATAGTTTTCCTAGATGTATAGCCTTAGGTGATAGATGGATAAATTTTAAGTTCGGTAGATTGTGAACCCTTACCCCAAAATTAGACCTACTTGGCTTAGGTAGTGAGACTAAGGCTAGATTGAATCCAATTGAAATAGAACACGGTATTCTTTTATTTAATTCTTGCAATAATTATATCACTTAGCGTACCTTATCGTGCTCCGATAATTAGAGTACTACACTAGTCACTGTCTTCCTACAAATTCTACACATTTATCTTAGACGTGCCCATCATCCAATTCTCATCTTATTGCAACTTTTTAATTGTTGGGCGCTTTCATGCAAAAGAGCATTTAGGTGTCCACACCATTGACATGACACATGAAGAAACCTATTTTTCGCTCATGTGGATTTTTCCTATGATTATCGGAATGTGCAACGCGCAACATTGTCCACCCCTTTAAACCTAGCATTGCATTTTAAACAATGCAAATCTTATACCACCCTTGACTTTCTACCACGGCTTAGTTTTAATTTCGATGACGAAATTTTTATAAGTTGGGTAGAATGTAAAATCCCTAATCCTAAAAATCATATTAAGCTATTTTTTTATTAATTATTAATTTAATTATAGTAATTAGTGACTAATTAGGAGAAATAGATTTTTAATAATTTTTATTTTAGGTGTTGGAGCACTTAGAGGACTTATGGGACCATTAGAAATTTTTCAGAATTTATTTCATGTAGGAGACCCCTTAAGCAGTTGCTAGCTTAATAGTGTGCATTATTATAATCTAGAATTTTTCTTATATATATATATATATATATATATATATATATATATATATATATATATATATTTAATTGGAAAAAGGAAAAGAAAAGAAAAAGAAATATATTAATAACTAAACTATTCACTTATTAATAACCAAACTAATAACTTAAAGCAAACTACTACCCATTCACATATTAGCATTTTCAGCCATCCCTTAGCAAATTTCCAAAGGAATTCCCACAGTACCTTTCTTTTCCTTTAGCAAAATCCCCATGCAAACCCGCCACTTTCTAATATAAGCAGCAGCAATACCAAACCACACTCCCCTAGACCCGCAGAATCAACCCGACTCCCCTCTCACCCATTCATATATATATAAGTCGAGTGGGCATAGAAGCCGAGCAGGCGTAAAAGCCGAGACGATGTGGACGTTTTAGCCAGAATTACGGCTCTTGGAGATATAATCAAAACTCTTGCATTAAATGCCGAGATCTGCCCCCATCCTGCGTATTAAATGCAGAGGCGTGTCTTTAAGATTTGCCATCATTCTACGCATTAAATGCAGATACGCGCCTCGAATCCCGTATGAAGAGTAACTACTGACGGGGCAGGCTGTTTGTCTTCCGTGGAGCGTAAGAAGCTCACGTCTGCCTGTGTAAAACTGGGCAGCGTAATCCCTTATATGCGTAAGAGCAGTTTACGCAAAGGGAATGTCACTAGACGACGGTTCGGTGATATTTAATCAAATCTCCTGCATTAAATGCAGAGATCCGCCATTATCCTGCGCATTAAATGCAGAGGCGTGTTTTGACGGCCTGCCACTCTTTTGCGCATAAAATGCAGAGACATGCCTTGGGCATCTGTCAGTATTCGGCACCTTAAATGCAGAGACGTGCCTCGAGAACCTGTCACCGCTCTGTGCATTAAATGCAGAGACATGCCTCGAGCCCTGTATGAAGAGCAGCTTTTTGACATGGCAGGCTGTTTGTCTTCTGCGGAGCATAAACAGCTCACATCTGCCTGTGTAAAACTAGTCAGCGTATCCCTTTGTATGCGTAAAAGTAGTTTACGCCAAGGAAAGGGCAGTAAATGACAGCCTGGGTTGCAGTGTCGTGCCATCATTATAGCCGTCGCCTGGGTAGTCGTGGAGTACTCTTTGTCAGGAGTCAGACGTCAGGTTCACTGCACGATTTATCAGGTTCACTGCACGACTGGTTAGGTTCATTTCGGGGAATACGAAGCGTCCTTCGTACACTTCAATGCTGCATTAAAAGCGGATGAGTTTTACGCCATAAAGGCGAGGAGCACCTTTTTTATGCTGAAGCAGCCTGGACACATTGCATTACGCGGATGGTCCTTGAGCCTATTTTTTACGATGTGCTCAGCGGAAAAGCTCTATTGCACGTTGACGGCTCTAAGGTCGTCTGTTTTATGCTGCCCTGCCTCAATATGCTGCGTAGAGCTATCCGGCATATTTTTCATGCTTCTACAAGACCCCCTTCAAAGCTTTTAAATTCCTCGTAATTTGAAACGCTTTGAATGAAGCATGAACCGTCCCTCGTAACTTGAAACGCTCTGAATGGAGCTTTGAAACGGTCAAGTTTGACACGTTCTTTCAAGGCTGACTTTATGGCGGAGTTATTGGGGATCGGTGTGATCTCTTTCGCCTATAAAAAAGCTGAGGAGTTTAACCTGTTCTTCCCATATTTCCTTCACCACACAGAGATGATGGCCGGAGTTTCGTCGGATCGACTTGAGGAAGAAGGAGATCATGCTCTTCCAGCATGTACGGAGTCGAAAAAGACGGCATCTTCGAGCAAATATCCTCTGCAACGATGGATCATGGAAGGATATCATAGCCTCCTTTGCTCGGAATAATCAGCAACTTTGTATGGCGGTTCTTTGGGAGAGAGAAAGGGTCGTATTTGACCAGGCAGCTTTCAAGTGGTGCCTTCTCCCGTTACCTACGGACGAGGGCAGACAAACTAGCTGCTGTCCGAGATTGAGTTGGGTGAAATATCTCAACTCAATCTGTCACGGCGCTGGACGTAGGAAAGCAGATTTACCCTACTTCCTCATATTGGAGGATGGGTCTAGGCCTATTTTTGTATCCTCCCGTCGTTGATCATATGTCAGTCATTTTGCGGTCAACGACTGGCTGCTGGAGGAGATAGATGCCCATGCGAGAACCTGGTTGAAACAGATTCTGGGCGCGATCTTTAAATGAAAATGAGAAACCCTTTGTAGACGGGATTTCCCTCATATGTAATCATGAAAATAAAGAAAAACCCTTGTAGACTGGATTTCCCTCATATGTAATCATGATTTTTTTAATAAGATCGTCTTCTTCTGTGCATATGATCATTTTGCCATACTTTGCTGTGAAGTCTAAATATGTGTAGCTTCGACACGTCTGATACTTTATGCCGACTCTGACAGAAAGAGTGTTAGGTCCTGTCCTATTTTTTACGCATAACTAAGGATGCGCACAAAGTCGCTTAGCAGTTGAGTGTTCGAACCATCCTGCTGTTAGGAATGAGGAACCGCATAAAATTCTGAACTGTTTTTACTTCTGATAAATATAATTTTTGTTCAGACCGTCGTCTTCAAGAATGATTTCTCGAAAATCCCTTGGAACAGGATGAGAACTGGCTGTCGAAGACTGAGTTGCCATCTTGAACTGTAGACAAAATATTCAGACTGGATTCTGGATGAACATCGAATCGACCCATGAAGAAGAGTAATTTTTAATGTTTGAACTCTGTATGCCTTGGGTACTTGGGATATTTTGAGGTCAAAAAGGAGTATCTTCTGTGTGAAGTCTTGTAATTGACCGCCTTGAGAATTATTCAGAAGTACTATACTGGCCTGCGCATTTTTCAGATATACGAAAAGTCGTGGAGCGTGAAATCATAAGTTTGTTGCCTCTAAGCGTAAAAAGCCACCGAGCGCGAGATCATAGATTTGTAGCTGTTGAGCATGAAGTCGTAGGTTTGTAGCCTTTCGAGCGTAAAAGCTACCGAGCATAAAAGCATCCAGGCATAAAACCATAGACCTGTAGCTGTGAGCGTAGAACCGTACATTTGTAGCTGTCGAGCGTAGAAAACTCCTTAGCGTAAAAACTGTAGATTTGTAGCTTCTGAAAAGAAAATCTTCCGAGCGTGAAGTCGTGGATCTGTTGCCTCTGAGCGTAAAAAAGTCACCGAGCGTGAGATCATAGATTTGTAGCTGTTTGAGCGTGAAGTCGTAGGTTTGTAGCCTCTCGAGCGTAAAAGCTACCGAGCATAAAAGCATCCGGGCGTAAAACCATAGACCTGTAGCCTGTGAGCGTAGAACCGTAGATCTGTATCCGTCGAGCGTAGAAAGATCCTTAGCGAAAGAAATCATGAATCTTCTTTGCACGAAAACTTTTCGAATTCGCTGACTGTCCGCCTTCTCTGAGTAAATAGGCTGACGTAGTCCCCAATCATAACCAAATATTAAATGTGAGATTTGGTTCAGGATTCGAGGAGTCCATCCGAACTCTATATATACCCCAAGTTTCTGAGAGAAAACTTTTCATCCGTCTTCTGCGAAAGAAAGTTTTTGTCCGTTCGAGTTCTTCTTCGTTTCTTCTCCGAATCTTCGAAGTCTCCAGTAATAGCCTCGAAATAAGCCTCCTCCACCAAGGGAAAGAAGGTTGCTTCTTCTTCCCATTCTTTTGCTCAAGCGGGGGCGACTTCCGTCGGGCACGGCAAGCTTCATTCTGAACGAAGCATCCCGCCGACTAGCAGTGCACCTGGCCTTAAAGGTAGAGTTTTTGGGACGAAACGAACGACTGAAAACCCTTCGCACACGTTGTACGTGAATGTGCTAGGTCATCTTCTGTGCTGATAGCCTCTTCGAGGAAGATGATGCACAGAGATGTTTCATCTTTTACGCCCACATTTCTAATGTGTCAGCGCAAAAACTTCATATTTTCGCAGTCTGGCGTAAAAGTTTTGACTGTCGAAAGTTGGCGTATACTATAAAATTTGAGTGTTACGCAGGGGATGGAAATTCCGGCATAATAACTTAATTTTATCAGTCTGGTGTAAAGCACAGACTGTATACTACCAACCTTGAATTTTACGTTTAGAAAATGGATTCCGGCGTAATAACTCAAGTTTTTACAGCCTTGGCGTAAAGCACAGACTGTATATTTTCTGCATATGCTGCAAGTTTATAGAAACTGACTTGTCTTTTTTGCATTTTGCAGTTTAACTTGCATGCGTCTTCGATAGCCGATGTGATGGGTTCTGCCGCAGGGATGCTGTACTCCAACTATCTGGAAGATCTGCCGTACGTGACATTTCCTATCTCCGAGTCCCAGTATCCTGAAGGAAGGGAAATTTTGATATCGGCTCAGGACGAGTGAACGCTGCTAAACTTGATCAACGGAGGGCCCCTGACGTATATAGACGGGGACCAATACATAAAGCTGGCTTTCCTTTTCGGGGACATGATCGACAAGCAGTCCCAGACGAAGCCCAAGAAAGAACTCTGGGATTTTCCTGCTGGGAACTTGGTTTTGTATCTGCCCAAGATGCCGAGGGACTATCCCATCTCGACATTCTTTCATGCTACACATCCCAGGAGGATGTCGTGGACGCTGACTCCTGATCTTCACGGCAGGCCGGGGAAGATATTTTATCTGAAATGAGCGGACCAGGGTTCGTTTGTCAGCCGCCCTACCTGCAATGTGACGATGTTCAGGAGAATGTACCCCGGCAGTGTCCCAGTGAAGACAGTTTAGTGATCCAGCTGGTCCAATTACCGACTTTCTGTAATGATTTTATGGGGCGCGGGGGAGTATACCCTAAGGTGAACCCTCGGACAGGCGGGTGGATCACCACCACAAATCTTCGATGGGCTCGCTTAGCTGATTGGGCCCTGAAGCATTTTCAGACCGAGGTGGAGAACATTGGTCTGTTTGCAGCTGTGAGTGCCACCAGCGTTGGGTTGCCTCTCAACCCCAACCTATTTCTGGCACTGATGGAGCGATATATCTCGCTCACCGGGACTTTCGCCACAACACTGGGGAAGTTGGGATTTGCCCTCCACGAGATGGCAGAGATCTCGAGACTGCCGATGGGGGATACTCATATGAAGAGTATGTTCCCACGAACCGGGAGCTGGGGGATTCAGACCCTCTGGTAGTGGAAGTGTATCAGGAGCTGATGTGCCACTACCTCGCTTGCACCACTTTTTATAACGAGCCTTCAGATTTGGTTCACGTCAGTAAATTGACGTTCTACCTCTTCTTTCACCGGTCCAGGACTGCTAAGCCGAAGAAGGTATTGGAAGGCAAGGATCTGCCTTTGAATCCTCTGAGCGTGCTTAATGCTCAGGTAGTTGACGATCTTATGGAAGACGCTGGGGCTCCGGACTTGATCCTCGATGAAGGGATAGGAAAGTATCCCGTAGGCACTAAGGCCTATAGTTATTTAAGGCATTGCCGCAGGGCTCTGTCCATGGAAGCTCAACTGGCTGACTTTCTCTCCATATGGCTGCTCTGATTGGTGTTACCCGGCATCGCATCTACGGACCGCATTCACCGCAACATGCTATGGCCTGCAGTGCATCTGGTGTTTGGGGCAAGGTTGGGCTTGCTCCCTGCCATGGTGTGCCGTATTCAAGCTGACCTGAGGGCCATGACTGACGGGCTGCTCGCCGATGAAACTTGGCGTGATAGCTTTTCCAGGGTAGAATTACCATACCTGTATCTGATGGGATGGTTAATTCTTCATAACCCCAGGGTTATGTCTCCCGGCTCTGGCAGTAGTTCGGGGGCTAGTTTCTTGTTGAACTACCAAAAATCCTCCTGGAACGTGACCACAGTTATAGACTGTCGGCGGACGCTGAATCTTAGTCACAGCTGGAAGCTCTTCTGCACTGTCCCCCCCGTATATCTCAATCAACAGGGGATCAGACTTTTGGATATAGGCGCCGGGAAGATCGTTCTTTCTCCTGAGTCTTTCAATTGGTTGGTCTGTATTAGACCTTCCCATCTACTGTACAGGAGTGAAGACCATTGCTTCTTCGAGCCCTACTTGCCTAGTCGGTTTGTATGGCAATTCGGGTATGACCAGTTGCATGTGGACAACGCCGTCACCAGCTTCAGGTACAGGGGTGAACTCATTGATGGAGCCAGAGGGTGACGATATTTTATCATGGGTTACACTGACGCAACTTTTACCGTGCCCGTCATTTCACTCTCCACGGAACTGCGCATTCTCTATTCGTATGCCCAGTTCTATGTGGCAACCAACACCTTCCATCGCAATTTTGATATGCATGGAAGTTTTAGGGTGCCCTCTTCCAAGTCTGGAGGAAGAGTCGAAGTCCCCTCGGTTTCTTCTGACGAGGGTGAGGAGTTCGTCAATCCAGATGAGCCTCTGTTGGCGATATCGAGGGGTGAAGTACCTCTGCCTGCAGGGCCTTTGGTAATTTTTGGGAAGCGAAGGGCTCCTGCTCTGATGGAGACTTCCTCTCGCAAGAGGAAGAAGACGACGATTGTTCGTCCTCTTCGGATTCCTGGTATTGAGGCTCCTAACAGTGAGCCTGCATCTCCCTATGTTGGGGATGATTCTCTGATTGGAGGTTCCTCGCTTTTTAGAGAGGGAACCTCGACAGTCCCGGCTGGCGGTGACGGAGAATTCCTGCCGGAGGCTGCTGTCGCTGCTATCGCTTCGGGCAGTGGAACAAGATCGCCTTCGGGGCCGAGCCGAATGAGGATATCTTTACCCGGATCAGTGTCGGGAGAGACTCCCTCCGTGTCTGCCAGTGCACCAAGCGAGATTCCAGCCGATGAACCTCGGTTGGAATTTGACGAGGACCTGGAAGAGCATTCGCCAGTGCTCCTTAGAGCACCCCCCTTCTCCAGGTATGACAGCTTGCCTAGTATCATTAAGGAATAATTTAGCTGTACTGGCCGCGGATGCGCCATATACACCATTGGCCATGGGTAAACGTTGTCTTTTATGCCTCTTCTTTTAGGAAAATTAACATTATGCTGATATTAACTTCCTTTTGTCTTCTTTTTGGGAAAGACATCTTCGGGGAGGGCAGTATAGATGCGCCCTTTGGCTCCGTGTCAGGTCCTGGCGGCGACACGGAGGTGCCTGATTTTGAAGAGGAGACATCTTCGGGTGCCAGCTCGCCTGTCAAAGAGATTCCGATATCTCAAGAGGAGGACGAGCCTGTCATTGCGACAATGCCTCCTTTGAGTACGCCGGTCACTTCGTCCGGTATTGGCGCTGCTTCTTTTGTCGCACCTTCTGTTAAGGCGACGGCCGTGGCAACATCGTCTGCAGTTGTTCTTGAAGGGGGACTCGCCACTATCGCGGCTACTCCCAGCGTCCATTCAGATCTAGCTGCGCTGACCGCACAGTACACTGGCATCTTCTATGCCACTGAAAATATTAATATCAATGGTGTTGGAGAAGAATTTAGGCTTTGTGTCGCTGAGGAGGGCCTCCCGGGCCTCTATAGTGCCGATCCGAGAATTCAACGACACTGGGGTAGCTGACGTGCTGGAGGAGATAGTTAATAGTTTGGAGCAACCCATTAACGAATACTTGCAGCTAGCTCGAGGCAACACTGACGGTCTCGTTCAAGCTAGGTACGACTTCCTGAGCGTGCAGCTTACTGAACAGATGGCATCTTTGAATAAGTCCATCGAGGCTCAACAGCGGAAGATGGACGAAGAACGTGTCCAATTGGAGTATATCGTTCCCGAGTTGACCCGGTGCGAAGCCGAATACGAGGAAGCGGCAGCGCAGGCCCGCATATTGAAGGATGAGCTCGTTCGGGTAGAGGCGAAGGCTCTCTCTTTGTCGACAGCCCGAGATATACTGAAGGAGCGACGGGCGACTGTTCAGCAGAACCTGAAATAGGTGGGTGTCCTCCATGCCGATTTCGTGCATGCTCGATCCGAGTTGGCTGCTTTGGGCAACGATACGGCAAGGTTGGAACGGGCTCGCGCCGACGTCTTGAACTCCCGGGATGAGAGAATGGTTGCTCTGGCGCAGCAGATTCGCGATCTAATCGCTCTCCCCCAATGATGTACTTTTTTGCTTTTGCTTTTCAATGTACTTTTGCTCTTTTTTGGGAATAGTAAAGAGGCTTTCATCTGACTTTGTGGACCCATCATTTTGGAATATAAATAACAGATTTGGGCGAAAATGATATCAGAGATAATATGAACGTGATATACTCTTGGTAAGTTTTAGTAGGACATATCTATTCAGAGGCAATATGAACATGATAGAATACGATCCAACTAGTTTCGTTTTGGAAGTAGTTTTGTTAGAATGAGGTTTTCGCCATATTCCACTTGAGCAAAGTAGGTTAAGCATAGTACCTTTTCAGGAATTTGCCATTGATAGGAGCCATTAGCAGGTCTCCATTAGGCTTGGCCAACCTGTAAGCGCCGTTTGAGAATGTCGTCTCGATCATATAATGGCCTTCCCATTTGAGCTGGAATTTGCCCTTGCTTCTGTGAGTAAGAATCATCGGCCTTCTCACAGCTAAGACTAGCTCGCCAACTTTGAACACTCTTTCCTTTACTTTTTGATTAAAAGCTCTGGAAATGCGTGCTTGGTAGAACGCGATGCGCTGTTGAGCTTGGAGGTATTTCTCGTCTAATCCTTCTAGCTCTGGAAGTCTTAAAAGGTTATTATTTTCTTGAGTAAGCTCATTAGCCACAGCTATCCTGAGTGACAGAATCTGGATTTCGATGGGGAGAACTGCTTCACTTCCGTAAACCAGTGAGAATGGGATACAACCTGTTGGTGCTCGTACCGTTGTGCGGTATGCCCAGAGACATTCTTCCAGCTTCTCATTCCAATCCCTCTTGTTCATGGAGACAAACTTTTTCATGAGCTTGATAATGGTTTTGTTGAATGCTTCCGCCAAACCATTAGCAGCAGGATTATATGCCGTAGAGGCCACATTTTGTATTCGATTTTTATCGCAAAATCGATGAAACGCTTGGCTGATGAACTGAGGTCCATTATCATGAATTATCCTTCGGGGTATCCCAAAGCGATAAATGACATGATGCTTGATGAAGCTGATCACATTAGATGCCTTCACCTCAGCAAAAGGGATCGCCTCTGCCCATTTGGAGAAATAATTTGTGATGGCTAGTATGAACCGGTGACCTCTGGAAGAAGACGGGTGAATAGGACCAATGATATCCATACCCCATGCTTCGAAAGGCCAGGATGCAACCTTAGGATGTAGATGTTCAGGCGGTTGATGGATGAAGTCTGCATGGACCTGACAGGCTCTACACTGTCTCGCATACTTTATTGCATCTGCGATCATAGTAGGCCAGTAATAGCCTATTCTCCTGATGCGATCCTGTAGCTTAGGACCGGGTTGGTGCGCTCCGCATACGCCGTCGTAAGCTTCACGGATGATCCGCTATGCCTCATCATCTGAGAGACATCTCAATAGCAGTCCGTCGTAGGTCCGGCGATATAGACACTGTGAGGATGCCTCGAAATAGAAGCGTAATGATCGCCTTTTGACGGATACTGCTTCTTTAGGGTCCTCTGGCAAGATTCTGTATGCTACGAAATCTATAAAGGGACTTCTCCAGTCTCTCCTGGGAGGATCTGTGTTCACAGCGTAGCTGCATTCTATGTGAAAGTTATTTTCCACACAAAATAAATCTCTGCTAAGAAGGATTACCAAATTCTGCCTTCTTATAGGAATATCTAAATCTGCAGCTAGACTGGCTAGGGCATCAGCTTCCAGATTCTGAGATCGAAGTACATGCTCTAGGAAGAATCCTTTAAATGTCATGGCTATCTCGACCGTTGCTTGGTGATAAGGGATGAGGTCCGGATTCCGGACTTCGTATATTCCTCTGACTTGATTGACGATCAGCAGAGAGTCACCGAAGGCTTCCAGAGATTCGACGCCCAATTCTTTAGCGACTTGGAGCCCGATTAGTAGGGCATTATACTCTGCCACATTGTTAGAATAGGGCTCGCTAAGAGAATATGCTCGGTAGATGACGAGCTTATTAGGAGTAACTATGATAATTCCTACTCCCGAAACCACGTTTCCCCTGGGACCAGTCCTGGAGGCACCTTCAAAGAATAGTTGCCAGGCATCACTTTCCATTACGGAATTACATTCTGCAACTTTGTCGGGAATGTCCTCGTACAGTTTGGAGGCCTCCGGGATAGGATGAGCAGCTAGGAAATCAGCCAATGCTTGGCCTTTGACGGACTTCTGAGGGACGTACACCATGTCATATGGTGTTAATAACATCGCCCAAGTCGTAAGTCGGGAATTAAGAACGCTTGGCTTGTTCATCAGTACTCGAAGAGGATTGACCCTGGAGATGATGTTAATGGTTTGGCCTATGACATAGTGCCGCATTTTCTGGATAGCGAACATCAGAGCCAAGCATTCTTTCTCCACTGGGTTGTACCGGTGTTCGGCTCCGACCATCATCCTGCTGAGGTAGTAGATAGCCTGTTCATGGCCCACATCGTTCTTTTGTGCGAGAAGAGCTCCCAGAGAATAATCCATCGCTCGAACGTACAGCACGAATGGTCTTCTTATGATGTGAGGCACCAGAACTGACGGACTAGTGAGGTAGCGTTTGATATCACCGAATGCTTGCTGACAGGCTTCATCCCATACAAAGGATACACCTTTCTTCATGAGACGAGAAAAGGGCTGACATCTCCCAAAGAGGTTGGATATGAATCTCTGGATATAAGTTAGACGGCCTTGAAATCCCTGAGTTCTCTCAGATTACGGGGTAGTCGCATTTCTAAGATGGCCTTGACTTTATCAGGGTCCACTTGAATGCCTTTGGCGGTAATGACAAATCCCAGGAATTTGCCGCTAGATACCCCCAGAAAGGACTTTGTAGGATTTATTTTGAGCTGATGTTGGCACATCAATTCAAATACTGTCTTTAAGTCTTTGATGTAATTATCCTTGAGCGGCTTTTGACAGCTACATCATCCACGTAACACTCCACTGTCTTGCGTAAATACTCGTGGAATATGTTACTCATAGCCCATTAGTACGTAGCCCCGGCGTTCTTCAATCCTAAGGGCATGACCGTATAGTAATATACCCCCAGTGGTGTCCGGAAGGCAGTGTGCTTCTCGTCCTCAGGATGCATCTTGATTTGATTGTATCCTGAAAATCCGTCCATTAAAGATATACGTTCGAAACCGCAGGTATTGTCAATCATGACGTCTGTGATGGGAAGAGGAAACTCATCCTTAGGGCAGGCCACATTCAGATCTCGTTAATCGATGCAGACACGTACTTTTCCTTTTTTCTTCATGACCGGGACAACATTGGCGACCCAGTCGGGATGTTGTTCTTCTCGAATGAAACCGCAGGCTATCAACTTCTTGACTTCAGCTTCGATAGCGTCCATCATATCCGGGCGAACCGGGGTTGGTGCTGCTTTACAGGCTTTGAATTGGGCAATATATTGAGCTTATGAGTAGCCACCTTTGGATCAAGACCTGGCATGTCTTCATAATTCCACGCAAAGACGTCGACATATTCTTTTATCAGCTGGATAATTTTTTTCCTTTCTTCTTCGTAAAGGTTGTTACTGATAAATATCGGTTTTGGTGAAAGTTCATCCCCAACGTCAATCTGGATAACTTCATCTTCAGTGGGAGGTTCTCTCTGCTCGAAGCGGAACTCCCATTGTGTATCCATTTGCTGAGCCCAAGCGTCATTCTCGAATAGTTCAGATTCTTGTTCGTCTTCTTCAAACGAATCTGTCACTACCATATTTACTGATAATGTTCATTCGAGAGCATGAGACGAGTCGGAGGGTGCTGAGCGGTTTTAAGAAGAAGAAAAGATATCCTTGTCTAACTCAGGAGCTGCAAGGGAGGTGGTATACCCTGACCCGAAGCTGGTTCATTGATAGTAGGGATCTCCGTACAGAGGCATTCGTTTGCCTTTCCCGTAGTTGAGACCTGGTGTCAGTTTCAAGTCATAACCCATACTTTGCATGATCTTCAGAGCTTGCGGACTGTATCGGTGAACCTGCATTTTACCAACGTCGTCGTCGGAAGAATCCTCTTGTACAGTCGGTCCATTACGCATACGGCCGAAGACTATTGAACGCTGACTGCTGCAAGTAGGCGGGACAATGAAGATAGAATCCTCATGTGGTGGTGATATTGGATAATGACGCTACTTCCCACATATATGGATGACAGCAATCTATAGCTCCCAAGAACTTTTGTGCTATAGGTTCTATATCGTCATGGGGAAAGGATTCCTGATTCGGAATTTGGGCATCAATATAAGGGAAAAGTGGATGTTTATTATCATCTGAAACTTGGTCCCCGGTTGCATTTACATCCATCGGCTGTCTGCTGCGCCGGAGGTTGATGACCAAGGATGGAGGCTTCTGGTTCAGAGTGATTACTAGAGGATCACCCCCTTTCCCTGACCTGGTTTTGTTCAGGTGGATCGCCACAGGCTCTATGGCTTTTGGACGAGTAGTCCGTCCTTTCACCTTGATTGACAGCAGTTGTTCGGTAGAGGGTTCTTTTGGCTCCCGGTGGGATTCCTTCTCTGCTTTGGCTGACACCTCTTCCGTGTAGTCTTGAGAGTACAATACGGCATCGAAGTAGAAGGATTCTACTCCTCTAAACGGGTTCAGGTCAGCAAACTTCGTCTGTACTGTTCCTTGGGCGTCTACATATTTAAAGCATTGATGTAGAGTTGAAGGAACAATGTTCTGGTCGTGGATCCAAGGTCTGCCTAGCAGAATGTTGTAGGACACCTCAGAATCAATGACATAACATGTAGCCACTGATCTAAGGTTGCCAATCTGGATCCTCAGACGAATCTTTCCCAACGGCTTACTTTTTCTGGCGTTAAAACCCACGATTGTAGTGGTGGTGTAAGCCAATTTGCTGGTAGGAATCCTCAGCGGTCTGAGCAGACTATGAGGAATGATGCTTATTGATGATCCCGGATCTATGTGAATCCGGTCGACCTCCATGGAACCGACGTACCAGGTGTAATAGAGGGGTCTGTCATGCCTGTTCTATTTTAACAGCATGTCATCTTGAGTGAAAGTGATATTCGGGACCACCTCCATCACACTGTGGCATTGAGGACATGCCACGGGTTCTTCGTCAGGGAACTTAAGCTGGGTCAAGTATGCATCCGCCTGCATCAACGCTTCACTCAGGGCTTGACGAGTGTCATGAGAGAGCCTGAGTAGTTCGAAGATGGACAACCTGGCTGGTGTATTAGCCAATTGGGCCAGGATGTCGAAGTTGTACGGCTTCTCTAAACCTTTGTTTTGAATGTTTTCACAGGTTTGTCGAAATACACTTCTTTTTGCTTCCCTTTGTCCACCAAAGTTGGTCTCGAAGGACCGGCCCCTGGTACGGCGGGCTCTGGTTCTGACGGCTTGGTAGGTGCAGCGTCTGCCGGTGCATCTTCCTGACTTGCTCCATAGTCTATGAGGTAAGCCTTCCCTGAACGGGTTTCGGTGGCCAAGACCTCGTCTTCTGATGCCGAGTTTGCCGCAACCATGTGACATGGCTTACGCTTCGAGTTCTTCTTAGCCTTAGCAGCTTGAGTCTCTTTCTCGATCCCGGGCACCAAATCTGGATAAACCCACATAATCTCGCCTCGCCGGGTAGTTAGTGGTACCAGGTCATGATTTTGACCTTTAGCTGGAGGGAGATTAACGATGTTCATCGTCGTCCGGGAAATAGGTATAACACCATCCAGGATCTCTTGGGGAGGCAGATTGCCAAATTGCAGAGAGATCATGTTGGTTGTGACCGTCTTCTCGCTATTGCGCAGAGTAATGGCCTTAGCATCAATCAGCTCCTGGATCTTCCTTTTCAGTATATAACACGCTTTTGTGGGGTGGTGTATGTACCTATGGAAGATACAGTACTTGGGGTTGTTGGTACTGCCGGCCTCATTGGGTCGTCTTACCTCAGGAAGGGTAATCTTGTCGCTTTTGACGAGATATTCGAATATGCTCGGAATATTATCGTTGTCGAAAGAGTACACTTCAATGGGCCTGGAAGTCCCAGATTTCGTCTGCGTGGTAGCCACCATCTTTTGCCTGGATGTGTTGATCGCCAGAGCTTCTTTACCCTTGGTACCCCGAGAATGGTCGATGTTGGAGGATGACCTCTTGCCTTTATCAGAGGCCGAGATCATGATACCATTATCGCGCGCCTTCTGACTGTTGTCCTCTGCGGCTACCGCTGAGATGATGAACGAGGGCCAATCATGGAACTGATATGGTCCTGTGAACACCGAGATCACGGGAAGAAAGTTCTTTCTGCAGATGTCCACCAATGCCGAGTCTGGAACTCCTGGAGGCATTTGCAAAGTGGCTTGACGAAAACGTTCGATAAAAGCGCGAACATTCTCTTTTTCCTTCTGCTTGACTTCGATGAGAGAGGACATAGACATGTCCATCCCTCCCTCGTAGAATCGTGTGAAGAATAAAGCCTTGAAGTCTTCAAAAGAACTAATACAGTTGTCCGCCAGACTTCGGTACCACTGATAAGCTACCCCCGAGAGACAGCCTTTGAACACCCGAGTCAGGAGGGAGTCATTCCTTTGTGATAACACCGTCATCATACTGAAGTAGTTCATGTACTGACTTGGTGATGTTTTTCCCTCGAATAAAGCCATAGTCTATGGTTTGTGTCTAGGAGGAAAAGGGACCTCTTCCCAGATAGCTGGGTAAGGTTGGTTGATTCTCAATTTCTTGAGCTGGTCTTTGTGCTTCAGGGCATCAAATTGGGCTTTCAACTCCCGTACTGCCTGCATCGGATCTTCAGCTGGTAGCGGGACCACGGAGTGATGAGGGATCGATTGCATCGCGACTCCGACGGGAGGTAATACATTCTCCGAGTGATAAAGCGGAGGAACTACTGACTCCTGATCTAGAGCAGGCTCTTGGATTGCGTAGGATGGTGGTAAGTCCACCCCCACACATATCTGAGTTAGGGGGACCGACGCTTAAGCCATAGTAGTTGTATGTTGAGTCAGCATTATCTGGTGCATGTTCTCCATCATGGATTGTATTTCTTTTAGAGATGTCTCCAGTTCAGTAATGCGCTGCTCAGCGTTCCCGGACGGGGAAGCTTCCTCGTGTTCATCTCCAATGGCATAAACTCCCATCTCCCTGGGTGTCATTGAAAGATTAGTATAGGTCTCTATTAAAGTTGACTCTATACTTTTATTATCTGATTCGGGAGATTGGCGACCCCCAGCTTCGGAATCACAGGAGTACGAAGTCGGTTGTCGCAACCTCGAACGGGTGTTTCGGAACACCCCAGCTTCAGTATTCTTAAGGAGCTGGTTGAATCTCCTTCGGCTCGGAGCTCTAGAGGGATGACGTCTTGAGCCCGATCTTTCTCTAAGTATGTGTAAAGCCATGTTCACTGATGCATGTGTGGGCTCTTCTTCCTGGAAAGATGGAGAGTAGCTCAACTGGTCAAAAACCGACCATTTTGCTTCAGAACAGCAATAATTAATTACAATCTTATGACTATTACAAGAGTGCTCGTTAGGAGGCGTAATAGACATGCTGCAAGATTCTCTCTCCTTGCGTTTCTGGATTAGATACTTTCGCAGGTCAGGAGGATTTACAGCAGAAGAAGAAGAAGAAGATGGCTTGTTCCTTCTGTTCACATCAATGGGCGTGCGGATGTTGGGAGCCACAGTTTTCCCTGTGCCACCTGTATACAACAGGTTGGCCATCTTGGTGGCGGATAATCCCCGAGGAGGGTGTCTTTCCGCAAATTGAGCCTTCTTTACGCTGAGGGGCTTCTCTTGGCATAATTTGGAGCTTTGCTCTGGTTGGCATAAAGCTGAGGATATCCCCAGTCGGCCGTCAGCTTCTCGCGTAATCCGGAGGGTGGACAGATTATTCCTTCGCCGGCGTAAAGGCCAAGAAGTTGAGTAGTCCGCCGCTTACTTTCCCTTGCGTAGATTGCAGGAATCATTTGCTTTTCCGCGGAAGGCAGATGCATTTTTACGTGCGGAGCACGTTTGGAACTTCTGACTTGGCGCTAAGGCATTGTCAGAAAGTTTGTATGTTCCACCAGAGACTAGAGACTGTTTTCTATGCGCAGAGCGCGGTGTAGGCTTCTGGACTAGCGCTGAGGCATTGTCCAAAGTTTCGTCTTTTCCGTCAGGGACGGGAGACTGAATTTTACGCGCAGAGTGCGGAGTATACTTCTGGATTGGCGCTAAGGCCTTGCCAGAAGTTTTGTCTGCCCTGCCAGAGACAGGCGACTGAATTTTACGCACAAGGCGCGGATGGAGAAAAGCTACAACCTCGTTGGTCGGAGAAATCGGAGAGGTCGGAGAGTCGATAGGAACGGTAGAGGATGTCTTGGGCATCAAGACCTTACGCAGCTTCCTGTTATCTTGGACAGAGAGAGAGTGAGAGCTACCCCCGATTCAAAGCATATCTTTGTAGGCAGACTGGTCAAAATGGACGACCAGTGTCTTCTTCACGGATCCCACGGATACCACATCGTGTTGAGCAATTGCTTCCTCGTCAGAAGAGAAAGACGTCCCCAGCAGAGTCGCCATCTTGTGTTTGATAATAAACGAGAGAGAATATGGAAAATAAGGTCTTATACAAAAACCTGCCCTTTCTTCGGTGTTTACAAACAAGATTGTACAATTTAATCCTATACGAGGATGTCTAAGTACAATTTATTTAATCTGGGTAAATATTGTTATAGGTGTCTGATCTACAGTCGATCACTTTGGCCCTTGGACCACACGATGTTGAAGAAGTGCTATGAAAGACAGAAAGCAGCTTCGAAGGTTGCTAAAGAGGGTGGATGCCCGATGCCAAAGTCGTCGATCCCTTCTCTTTGCCTGAGCTCTGGATTCTTCTCTCTCTCGGCCGTTTTCTCTCCTCCTTCTTTCCTCCCAATTGTCGACCTTGGATCTGATACTGGATTCCTTGACCAATTTCCGATCATTCGACCTCCAAATCCTCGACCTTGTCCCTCGTTGATAGAGGTCTCTATTTATAGAGTTTTTAGTGACAGTGACCACACAGTCGGCGTAGAAACCGAGTAGTAGAAAGTACTGCACCCTTTTACACGACGGTTTAAAAAAACCAATGCCTGCGTATAGATGACCTTTCGAATGAGCATGTGATGCGTGTCAAACTAAGGGACAAAAATGCGTATATCTGCTGTAAAGATCACGGCGTAGAAGCCACGTAGATAGTTATCCCTTGTGTAGAAGAGGTTGGCGTAGAAGCCAAATGACTGTCACCATGGCGTAGAAGCCAAGTAGGCATAAAAGCCGAGTAGGCGTAGAAGCCGAGTGGTCATAGAGGCCGAGTGGGCATAGAAGCCGAGTGGGCATAGAAGCCGAGCAGGCGTAGAAGGCGAGTGGGCATAGAAGCCGAGCAGGCGTAGAAGCCGAGTGGGCATAGAAACCGAGCAGGCGTAGAAGCCGAGACGATGTGGACATTTTAGCCGGAATTACGGCTTTTGGAGATATAATCAAATCTCTTGCATTAAATGCCGAGATCTGCCCCCATCCTGCGCATTAAATGCAAAGGCATGTCTTTAAGATTTGCCATCATTCTGCACATTAAATGCAGATACGCGCCTCGAATCCCGTATGAAGAGTAACTGCTGACGGGGCAGGCTGTTTGTCTTTCGCGGAGCGTAAGAAGCTCACGTCTAACTGTGTAAAACTGGGCAGCATAACCCCTTATATGGGTAAGAGCAGTTTACGCAAAGAAAATGTCACTAGACGACGGTTCGGTGACATTTAATCAAATCTCCTGCATTAAATGCAGAGATCCGCCATTATCCTGCGCATTAAATACAGAGGCGTGTTTTGACGGCCTGCCACTCTTCTGCGCATAAAATACAGAGACGTGCCTTGGGCATCTGTCAGTATTCGGCGCCTTAAATGCAGAGACGTGCCTCTAGAACTTGTCACCGCTCTGCGCATTAAATGTAGAGACGTGCCTCGAGCCCTGTACGAAGAGCAACTTTTTGACGTGGCAGGCTGTTTGTCTTCTACGGAGCATAAACAGCTCACATCTGCCTGTGTAAAACTAGGCGGCGTATCCCTTTGTATGCGTAAAAGTAGTTTACGCCAAGGAAAGGGCAGTAAATGACAGCCTGGGTTGCAGTGCCGTGTCATCATTATAGCCGTCGCCTGGGTAGTCGTGGAGTAGTCTTTGTCAGGAGTCAGACGTCAGGTTCACTGCACGATTTGTCAGGTTTACTGCACGACTTGTCAGGTTTATTTTGGGGAATATGAAGCGTCCCTCGTATACTTCAATGCTGTATTAAAAGCAGATGAGTTTTACGCCATAAAGGCGATGTAGCACCTCTTTTACGCTAAAGCAGCCTGGACACATTGCATTACGCGGATGGTCCTTGAGCTTATTTTTTTACGCTGTGCTCAGCGGAAAAGCTCTGTTGCACGTTGACGGCTCTGAGGTCGTCTGTTTTACGCTGCCCTGCCTCAATATGCTGCGTAGAGCTATCCGGCGTATTTTTCATGCTTCTACAGCCAAGAAGGAGCATCTTATGCTTGAACCCTTGTAATTGGCCGTCTTGAGAATTGTTCATATATACGCATACTCTGGCATGCGTATTTTAAGATATGCGAAAAATCATAGATCCGTAGTGTAGATGAGCATAAAATCATCGGTTTATAGCCTCTCGAGCGTAAAAGCTGCTAGGCATAAGAGCATCCGGGCGTAGAACCGTAGATTTATAACCTCAAGAAAGAAAACTTCCGAGCGTGAAGTCGTAGATTTGTGGCTTCTGAGCGTAAAAATCTTCTGAGCATGAAATCGTAGATTTGTAGCTTCTGAGCGTGAAGTCGTAGGTTTGTAGCCTCTCGAGCGTAAAAGCTACCGAGCGTAAAAGCATCATGGCGTAAAACCATAGACTTATAGCCTCTGAGCGTAAAATCGTAGATTTGTAGCCTTTTGAGCGTAGAAAGCTCCTTAGCGTAAAATCATAGATTTGTGGTTTCTCGAGAATTTTGAATCCCCTGGCTGTCCGTCTTCCCTCAATAATAGGCTGACGTGATCCCCAATCATAACCAGATATTAAATATCGAATTTGGTCAGGAATTTGAAGAGTTATCTGAACTCTATAAATACCACAAGGCCTTCAGAGAAGAAACTCTTCATCTGTCTTTTGCAAAAACCTTCACCTCTCTGAGAATTTTTCTTCGTTCCTTCTCTGAGCACTCTGAGTTTTTAGCAATGGCACCGAAACAATCTTCCGCTGCTAAGGGAAAGAAAGCTGCCTCCTCTTCTCGCTCCTCTGCTCAGGCACGAGCGACTCCCATTGGGCTGAGCGAACCTCGCTCCGAATGAAGTGTCCCACCGTCAAGCTGTGCACCAGGCGTTGTAGGTAAAGCTTTTGGGACGAAGAAAAAAATGAGAAAAACCCTTCGCACACGTTGTACGTGAACGCGCTAGGTCATCTTCTGTGCTGAGAGCCTCCTTGAGGAAGATAATGCACAGAGATGTTTTATCATTTACGCCCACATTCCTAATGTGTCAGCGTAAAACTCTATATTTTCGTAGTCTGACGTAAAAGCTCTGACTGTCAAAATTTGGCGTATACGACAAACTTTGATTGTTACGCTCTGGATAAAAATTTTAGCGTAACATCTCTAATTTTGGCAGTCTGGCGTAAAAACACAGACTATTAGTTTTTTTTATGTATACTGTCAATCTTGAATATTACTCCTCGGAAATAGGTTCCAGCGTAAAAATCAAGTTTTCACAATCTTGGCATAAAATGCGCAGACTGTTAATCTTTGGCTTGAGTCTGCAAGACTGTAATGTCTAGTATAGAAACTGACTTGTTCTTCTTGTATTTTGTAGTGGACTTACAAATCTCTTCGTTGGCTGAGGTGATGGGTTCTGCTGCTGGGATGCTGAACTCTAATTACCTGGAGGATTTGTCCCACGTGACATTCCCTATTTCTGGAACCCAGTATCCAGAAGGAAGGGGAATTCTGATATCGTCTTAGGGAGAACGAATGCTATTGAGCATGATCAGCGGGGAGCCTCTGACGTATATAGATGGGGCCAATATATAAAATCAGCCTTCCTATTCGGGGATATGATTGATAAATAATTCCAAACGAAGCCCAAGAAGGAAAACTGGGTTTTTACTGCTGGGGGTATGGTCATGTACCTGCCCAAGATGCTGAGAGATTACCCTATCTCAGCATTCTTCCATACCATGCATCCCAAGAGGATTTCATGGACCCTGACCCCTGATCTTCATGGCCAGTCGGGAAAGATATTTTATCAAAAAGGATCAGGCCAAGGATTATTTATGAGCCGTCCTTCCGGTCCCGTTATGCCCTTCAGGGGATTATTTCTGGGTATTATACCGAGTGAAGATACTGTACTATTCCAGCCAGTCCAATTACCGACTTTTTGTAATGACTTCATGGGGCATGGAGGAGTATACCCCAAGGTCAATCATCGGACCAACGGGTGGCTCACCCCTGTAAATCTTCGATGGGCTCGTTTAGCTGCCTGGGCCCTAAAGAACTTTTAGACGGAGCTGGAAAGCATTGGTCTGTTCGAGGCTGTGAATGCTAACAGTATTGGGTTACCTCTCAACCCCAACCTATTTTTGGCTTTGATGGAGCGATATATCTCGCTCACTGGGACTTTTGCCACTCCGCTGGGGGAGTTGGGATTGGCCCTTCACGAGATGGCAGAGATTTCAAGACTGCCAATGGGGGATACTCCTTATGAAGAGTATTTTCCCACAAATGGGGAGCTGGAGGATACAAACCCTCGGGTAGTGGCAGTATATCAGGAGCTGATGAGCCACTATCTTGCTTGCACCGTCTTCTATAATGAGACCTCTGATTTGGCTCATACCAACAAATGGACGTCCTATCTCTTCTTTCATCATGCCAGAGATGCTAAGCCAAACAAAGTTGTGGATAGCAGAGATAAGGCTTTGAACTTTCTGAGCGTGCTTAATGCTCAAGTAGTCGATGATCTTATTGAAGATGCTGGGGCTTCAGATCAAGTTCTCGATGAAGGGATAGGGAATTATCCTGCAGGCACTAAAGCTTACAGTTATATGAGGCATTGCCGCAGGCCTCTGTCAAGGGAAGCTCAACTGGCTGGTTTCCTCTCTATATGGCTGCGCTGATTGGTAGTACCTGGTATTGCATCTTCGGATCGCATTCACCGTAACACCTTATGGCCTGCAGTGCATTTGGTGTTTGGGGCAAGACTGGGCCTGCTCCCTGCCATGGTATGCCGGATACAAGCTGGCCTGAGAGCCAATACTGATGGGCTGCTTGCCGACGAAACACGGCGTGACAGCTTTCCCAGGGTAGAATTATCGTTCTTATATCTGATGGGATGGTTAATTCTTCATAATCCCAGGGTGATGTCTCCCGGCTCTGCCAGTAGTTCGGGAAATATTTTCTTGTTGAACTACAAGAATTTCTCCTGGAATGTGACCACCGTCCTACACTGTCTGTGAGCATTAAATTTTGCTCATAGCTGGAAGCTCTTTTGTGTCGTCTCCACTGTATATATCAATTAACAGGGGACGAGCCTTCGAGATTTAGGTGACGGGAAAATCGTTCTTTCTCCCAAGGCTTTTTATTGGTTGGTCTGCATTAGATCTTCCCATTTGTTATACAGAAGTGAAGACCATTGCTTCTTGGAACCCTACCTGCCTAGTCGGTTCGCCAGGCAGTTTGGGTATGACCAATTGCACGTGGAAAATGCCATCACCAGCTTCAAGTCTAGAGGTGGAATTATTGATGGAGTGAGAGGATGGTGGTACTTCATAATGGGTTGTACTAGAGCAGCCTTTACTATGCCCGCAACTTCTCTCTCCATGGAGTTGCGTATCCTCCATTCGTACGCCCAATTTTATGTGGCGATCAACACCTTCCATCACGATTTTGATATGCGTAGAAGTTTTAGGATGCCCTCTCATAAGTCTTCTAGAAGAGAGGAGGTCACATCAGTCTCTTCCGACGAAGGTGAAGACCCTGTCGGTCAAGATAAGCTTTTGTTGACGGTGCCGAGAGGCATAATACCTCCACCTGCGGAGCCTCTTATTATCCCCAGTAAGCGAAGGGCTCCTATTCTGAAGGAGACTTCCCCTCGTAAGAAAAAGAAGACTGTTGGTGGTCCTGACAGGAGTCCCAGCCATGAGGCTCCTAGGAGTGAACCTGTTGTTTCCCCGGTCGGGGATAATTCTTTGATTAGAGGTTCCTCGCCTTTTAGAGAGGAAACCTCCACAGTTTCGGCTGCCAGTGCCAGAGGTTCTTTGCTCGAGGCTGATGTCGCTGCTACCGCTTCAGGTTGTGCTACGAGACCGCCTTCGATGCCGAGCAAAATAAGATTGCGTATACCTTTACCCAGACCCGTAACTGGAGTAACCCCTGCCGTGTCTGTAGGTATATCCAGCGAGATTCCACCCGATGAGCCTCGGTTGGATCTTGGTGAAGACCTGGAAGAATATCTACCAGTGTCAGTTGACACACCCCCTTCTCCAGGTATGACAGCTTGCTTAACATCATTAAGAAATGATTTAGCTGTACTGGCTGCGGATGCGACATATATACCATCAGCCATGGGTAAATATCGTCTTTATGCCTCTTTTAAAAAAATTAACATCATGTTGATATTAACTTTCTCTTGTCTTCTTTTCAGGGGAAGACATCTACGGGGAGGGCAGCGTCGATGCAAATTTTGGCTTTGTTGCAGCTCCTGCCGAGGACACAGAGGTGCCCGACTTTGAAGAGGAAACATTTTTGGGTGTCGGCTCGCCCAATACAGTCCCTCTATCTCCAGAGGAGGATGAGCCTGTCATCCCAACTATGCCTCCTTTGAGTACGCTAGCTACTTCGGCCGTTGCTGGTGCCTCTACTTTTGTCGTGCCATCTGCTGAAGCGACGACTGTAACGACATCCTCTACAGTCGTTCCTGGAAGGGGATTCGCCGATATTGCAGCCACTCCCAGCGTCCATTGGGATCTCGCTATAATAGTTGAGCAGTATACTAGTATTTTCTACACCACCTTGAAAACGCTGATATCAATGGTGTTGGAGAAAAATCTAGGCTTCGAGGCTCTGAGAAGATCCTCCCAGTTTGCAATAGTGCCGATCAGAGACTTCAACGACGCTGGGAGAGCTGATGCGCTGGAGCAGATAGTTAATAGTCTAGAATAACCCATTAACAATTATTTGCAACTATTCCAAGGCAGCATTGATGACCTGATTCAGGCTGAGTATGACTCCTTGACTGCGAGGCTTGTTGGGGAGATAGAAACTATGAGAAAGTCCATCGAGGCTCAGCAATAAGAGATGAACGAAGAGCGTACAGTACTGGAGTATGTCATTCCCCAGCTGGCCAAGTGTGAAGCCGAATATGAGGAAGAGGCAGCGAGGGTGCACAAATTGAAAGATGAACTCGCTCAGGCAGAGGAGAGAGTTCTCGCTTCATCGGCAGCTAGAAATGTATTAAAAGACCGAATGGAAGCGGCTCAGCAAAACCTGGCCCGTGTGGGTATCATCCACGTAGATTATGTGCGTACTCGGTCTGAAATGTCTGCCCTGAACAATGAGGAGGCAAGGTTGGAGCGGGCTCGCGCTACAGTTTTGAGCTCCAGGAATGAGAAGATGGTCGTACAGGCGCAGCAGATCCGTGATTTGACTGCTCCTCCCAAATAATGTACCTTTTGCTTTTATATATAATTTGCTCTTTCTGGAGATAATAAAGAGACTTTATCTGACTTTGTGGACCCATCATTTTTGAATATAAATGACAGGCTAGGGGGTGAAAGTAATATCAGAGGTAATATGGACATGATATACTTTCGGTAAGCTTCAGCTGGACATATCTATTCAGAGGTTATATGGACATGATAGAATATGATCCAACTAAAATTTGTACACAAAACACTATCAGAGGTAATATGGACGTGATAGGTTTTGATGTTCCAAATTAGTTAAATATATCTATTCAGAGGTTATATGGACATGATAGAATATGATCCAACTAGTTCTTTGGACGTAGTATTGTCAGAATGAGATCTTTACCATACTCCTTTGAGCAAAGAAGATTAAGCATAGTACCTCTTCAGGAATTTGCCGTTGATAGGAGCCATTAACAAGTCTCCATTAGGCTTGGCTAATCTGTAGGCGCCATTTGAGAACGTCGTCTCGATCACATAAGGGCCTTCCCATTTGGGCTGAAATTTACCCTTGCTCTTGTGAGTAATGATCATTGGTCTTTTCACGGCTAAAACTAGCTCGCCAACTTTGAACACCCTTTCCTTTACTTTTTGGTTAAAAGCTTTGGAAATGCATGCTTGATAGAACACGATGCGTTGTTGAGCTTGAAGGCGTTTCTCGTCTAATCCTTCTAGCTCTTGAAGCCGCAGTAGATCATTCTTTTCCTGAGTTAACTCATTAGCCACCGCTATTCTGAGTGAAGGAATTTGAACTTCAATGGGAAGAACTGCTTCGCTCCCGTAAACCAATGAGAATGGGGTACACCCTGTCGGTGTTCGTACCGTTGTGCGGTATGCCCAGAGACATTCTCCTAGCTTCTCGTTCCAATCTCTCTTATTCGAAGAAATGAACTTCTTCAAGAGTTTAATAATGGTTTTGTTGAAGGCTTCCGCCAAACCATTTGCAGCAGGATTATATGGCATAGAGGCCATATTTTGTATCCGATTCTTATCGCAAAATCGGTGAAACGCTTGACTGATAAATTGAGGCCCATTTTCATGGATTATCCTTCGGGGTATCCCAAAGCGATAAATGACATGATGCTTGATAAAGCTGATCATATTGGATATCTTTACCTCAGCAAGGGGGATTGCCTCTGCCCATTTGGAGAAATAATTCGTGATGGCCAGTATGAACCGATGAACTCTGGAAGAAGACGGATGAATAGGACCAATGATATACATACCCCATGCTTCAAAAGGCCAAGATGCAACCGTAGGATGTAGATGTTTAGAAGGTTGATGTATAAAATCTGCATGAACCTGACAGGCTTTGCATTGTCTTGTATATTTTATTGCATTTGTGATCATAGTAGGCCAGTAATAGCCCATCCTCCTGATACGATCCTGTAGCTTAGGACCGGATTGATGTGCTCTACATACACCGTCGTAAGCTTCACGTATAACCCGCTGTGCCTCATCATCGGAGAGACATCGTAATAGCAGTCCGTCGTAGGTTCAACGATATAGACATTGTGACGATGCATCAAAATAGAAGTGTAATAATCGTCTTTTGATGGATACTGCTTCTTTAGGATCCTCCGGTAAGATTTCGTATGCCACAAAATCTATAAAGAAACTTTTCCAGTCTCTCTTGGGAGGATCTGTGTTCACAGCATAGCTGCGTTCTATGTGAAAGTTATTTTTTACACAGAATAAATCTCTGTTAAGAAGGATCACCGAATTCTACCTTCTTATAGGAGTAGCTAAATCTGTAGCTAGGCTGGCCAGGGCATCAGCTTTCAAGTTCTGAGATCGAGGCACATGCTCTAGGAAGAACCCTTTGAAAGACATGGCTATCTCGATTGTTGCTTGGTGATAAGGAATGAGGTCTGGATTGCAGACTTCATATATTCCTCTGACTTGATTGACGATCAGCAGAGAATCACCGAAAGCTTTCAAATATTCGACGTTCAATTCTTTAGCGACTTGAAGCCCAATGAGTAGAGCATTATATTCTGCTACATTATTAGAGCAGGGTTCGCTAAGAGAATATGCTCGATAGATGACGAGTTTATCAGGAGTGACCAGGATAATTCCTACTCCTGAATCTACGTTTCCCCTAGGACCAGTCCTGGAGGCACCATCAAAGAATAGCTGCCATGTATCACTTTCCATTACAGAATTACATTCTACAACTTCGTCGGGAATATCCTCGTATAATCTGGAGGTTTTTGGAATCGGATGAGCAGCTAGGAAATCAGCCAATGCTTGGCCTTTGATAGACTTCTGAGGGACGTACACCATATCATATGGTGTTAATAACATCGCCCAAGTCGCGAGTCGAGAATTAAGAACACTTGGCTTATTCATCAATACCCGAAGAGGATTGATCCTGGAGATGATATGAATAGTCTGGCCTGTGACATAATGTCGTGTTTTCTGAATGGCGAACATTAGGGCCAAGCATTCTTTTTCCACTGGATTGTATCGGTGTTCAGCTCCGACCATCATCCTGCTTAAATAATAGATAGCATGTTCATGACCCACATCGTTCTTCTGTGCGAGAAGATCTTCCAAAGAATGATCCATTGCTCGAACATACAGCAAAAATGGTCTTCCTATGACGGGAGGCACCAGAACTGAAGGATTAGTGAGGTAACGTTTGACATCGTCAAACGCTTGCTGACAGGCTTCGTTCCATACAAAGTACACACCTTTCTTCATGAGACAAGAAAAAGGTTGACATCTCCCAAAGAGGTTGGATATGAATCTCCTGATGTAAGCTAGACGACCTTGAAATCCCCTGAGTTCTCTCAAATTGCGGGGTGGTCGCATTTCTAAGATGGCCTTCACTTTATCAGGGTCCACCTGAATGCCTTTGGCGGTGATGACAAATCCTAGGAATTTGCCACTGGATACACCAAAAAAGGACTTTGTAGGATTCATTTTGAGTTGGTGTTGGCGCATCAACTCAAACACTGTCTTCAAGTCTTAGATGTGGTTACCCTTGAGACGGCTTTTGACAGCTATATCGTCTACGTAATATTCCACTGTTTTGCGTAGGTGCTCATGAAAAATATTACTCATGGCTCGTTGGTACGTAGCCCCGGTATTCTTCAGTCCGAAGGGCATGACCGTATAGCAATATACCTCCAATGGCGTCCGGAAGGCAGTATGCTTCTCGTCTTCAGGATGCATCTTGATTTGGTTGTATCCTGAAAATCCGTCCATGAAAGACATGCATTCAAAACTGCAGGTATTATCGATCATGACGTCTGTAATGGGAAGAGGAAACTCATCCTTGAGGCAGGCTTTTCCTGAACGGGTTCCGGTAGCCAAAACCTCTCCTTCTGATGTCGAGGATATCGCAACCATATGACATGGTATACGCTTTGAGTTCTTTTTAGACTTAGCCTTAGAAGCTTGAGTCTCTTCCTCGATCTCTGACACTAGATCTGGATGAACCCACATAATCTCGCCACACTGGGTAGTTAGGGGTACCAGGTCATGATTTTGACCCTTGGCCGGAGGGGGATTAACAATATTCATCGTTGTCCGGGAAATAGGTACAACACCATCCGAAACTTCTTGAGGAGGTAGATTGCCAAATTGAAGAGAGATCATGTTGGCGGTGACCGTCTTCTCGCTATTGCGCAGAGTAATGGCCTTAGCATCGATCAACTCCTGGATTTTCCTCTTTAGTACATAACACGCTTTTGTGGGGTGATGTATGTACCTATGGAAAATATAGTACTTAGGGTTATTGGTACTGCCGACTTTATTAGGCCGCTTGACTTCGGGGAGAGTGAGCTTGCCACTTTTGACTAGACATTCGAATATTCTTGGAATATCGTCATCGTCAAAAGAATATACTTCAATGGGCCTAGAAGTTCCAGGTTTCGTCTGTGTGGTTGCCGCAGTCTTCTGCCTAGACGTATTGATCGTCAGAGCTTCTTTTCCTTTGGCACCACGGGGATGATCGCTGTTGCAGGATGACCTCTTGCCTCTATCAGAGACAGATATCATAATTCCATTATCACGCGCCTTCCGACTGTTGTCTTCAGTGGCTACCGCTGAGATGATAAACGAGGGTCAATCATGGAACTGATATGGTCCTATGAACACCGAGATCACTGGAAAAAGATTCTTCCTGCAAATATCCACCAATGTCGAGTCTGGAACTCTGGAAGGCATTTGCAATGTGGCTTGACAAAAATATTCGATGAAAGTATGAACATTCTCTTTCTCCTTCTACTTCACTTCAATGAGAGTGGACATAGACATGTCCATCCCTCCTTCATAGAATCGAGCGAAGAACAGAGTCATAAAATCTTCAAAGAAAGTGATGCAATTGTCTGCAAGACTGCGGTACCATTGATAAGCCACTCCCGAGAGACAGTATTTGAATACTCGAGTGAGAAGGGCGTCATTCCCTTGTAATAACACCGTCATCATACTGAAGTAGTTCATGTACTGACTCGGTGATGTCTTTCCCTCAAACAAAGCCATAGTCTGTGGCTTGTATTTAGGAGGAAAAGCGATCTTGTCCCAGATAGCTGGGTAAGACTGGTTGATTCCTAATTTCTTCAGCTGATCCTTATGCTTCAAGGTGTCAAATTGGGCTTTCAATTCCCGCACTACTTGCATCGGATCTTCAGCCGGTAGAGGGACCGCGGAGTGATAAGAGATCGGTTGTATCATATGTAGAAGCATGAAAAATACGCCGGATGGCTATACGCAGCATATTGATGCAGAGCAGCGTAAAATAGAGGCCTTCAGAGCCATCAAGCGTGCAAATAGAGCTTTTTTCGCTAAACACAGCGTGAAATATAAAGCTCAAAGGACCATCCGCGTAAGGCAGTACGTCCAAGCCGCTTCAGCGTAAACAGGGTGCTTCATCGACTCCTGGGCGTAAAACCCATCCTCTTTCAACGCAGCATTAAAGTGTACGAGAGACGCTTCGTATTCTCCGAAGTGAACCTGTCAGATCCTGTAATGTACCTGTCAGATCCTGCAATGAACCTGACGTCTGAACTTCTGACAAAGGGATACTGTTCGACTACCCAGACGACGGCTATAATGATGGCACAGCACTGCGACCCAGGCTGTCATTTACCGCCATCTCCTTTGCTTAAAATACTTTTACGTGCACGAAGGGATACACTGCCTTGTTTTACACAGGCATACATGAGCTGTTTACGCTCTACAGTAGACAAACTGCCTGCCACATCAAAAGCTGCACTCCGTACGGGGCTCGAGGCACGTCTCTACGTCTAATGCACAGAGCGGTGACAGTTTCTCGAGGCACGTCTCTGCGACTGATGCACAGAAGGGCTGCAGACTTTCAAAAACACGCATCTTTATTTAATGCACAGGATAGTGGCAAATCTCTGCATTTAATGCAAGAGATTTGATTATATCTTCAAAAGCCGTAATTCCGGCTAAGACGTCCACATCAGCACTCTGGCACGGTACGCAGCGGCTTCTACGCCCATTCAGCTCCTGTGCTCACTCGGCTTCTACGCCCATTCGGCTTCAACGCTCACTCGGCCTCTATGACCATTCGGCTTCTACGCCCACTCGGCCTCTATGACCACTCGGCTTCTACGCGCACTCGGCCTCTATGACCGCTCGGCTTCTACGCCACTCGGCTTCTATGCCTGCTTGGCTTCTACGCCATGGTGACAGACATTGGCTTCTACGCCCATCTCTTCTACACAAGGGATACCTACCTACGTGGCTTCTACGCCGTGATCTTCGTAGCGATTATACGCGTTTTGTCCCTTAGTTGGACCCGCGTCACACGCTCATTCAAAGGATCATCTATACGCAAGCATTGGTTATTTTAACCGTTGTGTAAAAGGGTGCTGTACTTTCCACTCCTCGGTTTCTATACCGACGGAGTGGTCACTGTCACCAAAACTCTATAAATAGAGACCTCTATCAACAGAGGAAAAGGTCGAGAAAAACTTTGGTCGAAGAAATTGGTCTAAAAACCTCCAAAGAGATCGAACCACGGGTCGAAACTTTGAAAGAAGGATCGAACAAGGTCGAACTTCCAAGAAAGATCGAACCAGAGGTCAAGAAAGAGAGAGAGAGAGAAGAATCCGGAGCTCAGGCAAAGAGTAGGGATCGACGACTTTGGCATCGTGCATCCACCCTCTTCTGCAACCTTCGAAGCTGCTTCCTCTCTTCTACGGCACTTCTTCATCATCGTGTGGTCCAAGGGCTAAAGTAATAGACTATAGATCAGACACCTATAGTAATATTTATCCAGATTAAATAAATTATACTCCTACATCCTCGTATAGGCTCAAATTATACAAGTTTGTTTGTAAACCAAAGAATACGGGTTTCGTATAAACCCCGTCTTGAATACATTTTCATTCTTTCATTTTCCACCACAAACAAGATGGCGACTCTGCTGGGGACGTCTTTCTCTTCTAATAAGGAAGTAATTGCTCAACACGATGCGATATCTGTAGAAACCGTAAAGAAGACACTGGTCGTCCAATTCGACCAGTCTGCCTACGAAGACATGCTTCGAACCGGGGGTAGCTCTCACCCTCTCTCCGTCGAAGACAATAGGAAGCTGCGCAAGGTCTGGATGCCCAAGACATCCTCTACCATTCCTATGGACTCTCTGATCTCTCCGACCAATGAGGTTGTAGCGTTGCTCCCTCCGTGCCCTACACATAAAATTTAGTCTCCCGCTACGTGCAGTACAGACAAAACTTCGGGCAAAGCCTCAGCGCTAACCCAAAAGTATCCACTGTGCTCTACGCGTAGAAACCAGTCTCCCGCTACGTGCGGTACAGACAAAACTTTGGGCAAAGCCTCAGCGCTAACCCAGAGGTACCCACTGCGCTCTACGCGTAGAAACCAGTCTCCCGCTACGCGCGGTATAGACAAAACTTCTGATGATGCCTCAGAGCCAAATCGGAAGTACAAAACACGTTCAGCGCGTAAACATTCATCTGTCTTCCGCGGAAAAGTAGATGACCCCTGCAATCTACGCAAGGGAAAGCAAGCGGCGGAGTACTCAACTTCTCGGCCTTTACGCCAGCGAGGGAACAATCTGCCTACCCTTCGGATTACGCGAGAAGCCAATGGCCGACCGAGGACCTCTGCAGCTTTAAGCCAGTCTGAGCAAATCTCCAAATTACGCCAAGCGAAGTCCTACGGCATAATCCAAGCTCAGGTTACGGAAGGACACCCTCCCCGAGGGTTATCCGCCACCCAGATGGCCAACCTGTTGTACACAGGGGGCACAGGGAAAACCATGGTGCCCAACCTCCGCATGCCCACTGATGGGAACAGAAGGAACAAGCCGTCATCTTCTTCTTCTGCAACTCCTCTTGACCTGCGCAAATATCTAATCCAGAAGCGTAAGGAGAGGGAACCTTCCAATATGTCTATTACGCCTCCTGGCGAGCAATATTGTAATAGTCATAAGATTGTGATTGATTGCTGCTGTTCTAAAGCAAAACGGTTGGTTTTCGACCGGTTGAGCTACTCTCTGTCTTTCCAGGAAGAAGAGCCCGCGCATGCATCCGTGAACATGGCTTCACACCTACCTAGAGGAGGGTCGAGCTCAAGACGTCATCCCTCTAGGCCCCCGAGCCGAAGGAGATTCAATGAGCTCCTCAGGAACGCTGAAGCTGGGGTATTCCAAAACACCCGTGCAAGGTCATAACAACCAGCTTCGTACTTGTCTGATTTCGACACTGGGGGTCGCCAGTTCCCCGGATCAGATGCTGAGAGTATAGAGTCAACTTCTACAGCGACCTATACTAATCCTTCAATGACACCCAGGGAAATGGGAGTTTATGCCGTTGAAGATGAACGTGAGGAAGCTTCGCCGTCAAGAAACGCGGAACAACGCATCACTATACTAGAGACATCTCTGAAACAAATGCAATCCATAATGGAGAACATGCACCAGATGATGCTAACTCAGCACGCAACTGCCATGGCTCAAACATCGGTCCCGCCAACTCAGATACGTGTGGGGGTGGACTTACCACCATCCAACCCGAGCCAAGAGCCTGCTCAAGATCAAGAGTCGGCAGTTCCCTCGCTTTCTCACTCGGAGAATATATTACCTCCCGTTGGAGTCAGGATACAATTAGATCAAGATGCATCCTAAAGACGAGAAGCACACTGCCTTCCGGACCCCGTTGGGGGTATACTGCTATACGGTCATGCCCTTCGGATTAAAGAACGCCGGGGCTACATACCAATGGGCTATGAGTAACATATTCCATGAGCATTTACGCAAAACAGTAGAATGTTACGTGGACGACATAGCCGTCAAGAGCCGCCTCAAAGATGATCACATTCAAGACTTGAGGACGGTATTCAAGTTAATGCGCCAACATCAACTCAAGAAGAACCCTACAAAGTCCTTTCTGGGTGTATCTAGTGGCAAATTCCTGGGATTTGTAATCACCGCCAAAGGCATCCAAGTGGACCCTGACAAAATCCAGGCCATCGTAGAAATGCGACCGCCCCGCAATCTGAGGGAACTCCGGGGATTTCAAGGCCGTCTGGCTTATATCCGGAGGTTCATATCCAACCTCTCGGAAAGATGTCAGCCCTTTTCTCATCTCATGAAGAAAGATGTATCCTTCATATGGGACGAAACCTGTCAGCAAGCGTTCGGAGATATCAAGCGCTACCTCACCAGTCCGCCAGTTCTGGTGCCTCCCGTCATGGGGAGACCATTCTTGTTGTACGTTCGAGCGGTGGATCATTCGCTAGGAGCTCTTCTCGCACAGAAGAACGATATGGGTCATGAACAGGCTATCTACTACCTCAGCAGAATGATGGTCAGAGCCGAACACCGGTACAACCCAGTGGAGAAAGAATGCTTGGCTCTGATGTTCGCTATCCAGAAGACGCGGCACTATGTCACCGGCCAGACTATTCATATCATCTCCAGGATCAACCCTCTTCGAGTACTGATGAGCAAGCCGAGCGTTCTTAATTCCCGACTCGCAACTTGGGCGATGCTGTTAACACCATATGACATGGTATACGTCCCGCAGAAGTCCATCAAAGGCCAAGCGCTGGCCGACTTCCTAGCTGCTCATCTGATCCCGGAGACCTCCAAACTATACGAGGACATCCCTGATAAAGTTGCAGAATGTAATTCCGTAATAGAAAGTGACACATGGCAACTATTCTTCGATGGAGCCTCCAGAACTGGTCCTAGGGGAAACGTGGTTTCAGGAGTAGGAATAGTCCTGGTCACTCCTTATAAACTCGTCATCTACCGAGCATATTCTCTTAGCGAGCCATGCTCCAACAATGTGGTAGAGTACAACGCCCTGCTAATCGGGCTCCAAGTCGCTAAAGAGCTGGGGGTCGAGTCCCTGGAAGCTTTCGGTGATTCTCTGCTTATCGTCAATCAAGTCAGAGGAATATATGAAGTCCGGAATCCAGACCTCATCCCCTATCACCAAGCAACGGTCGAGATAGCCATGACATTCAAAGGGTTCTTCCTAGAGCATGTACCTCGATCTCAGAATCTGGAAGCTGATGCCCTAGCCAGTCTAGCTGCGGATTTAGCCACTCCTATAAGAGGCAGGATTCGGTAATCCTTCTTAACAGAGATTTATTCTGTGTGAAGAACAACTTTCACATAGAACGCAGCTACGCTGTGAACACAGATCCCCCTAGAAGAGACTGGAGAAGTCCCTTCATAGATTTTGTGGCATACAGAATCTTGCCGGAGGACCCCAAAGAAGCAGTATTCGTCAAAAGACGATCATTACGCTTCTACCTCGATGCATCTTCACAATGCCTATATCGCCGAACCTACGACGGACTGCTATTGAGATATCTCTCTAACGACGAAGCACAGCAGATTATCCAGGAATCTCACAACGGCGTGTGCGGAGCGCATCAACCCGGTCCTAAGCTACAGGATCGTATCAGGAGAATGGGCTATTACTGGCCCACTATGATCGCAGATGCGATCAACTATGCAAGACAATGCAGAGCCTGTCAGGTTCATACAGACTTCATACATCAACCGTCTGAATATCTACATCCTACGGTTGTATCCTGGCCTTTCGAAGCATGGGGTATGGATATCATTGGTCCTATTCACCCGTCTTCTTCCAGAGGTCACCGGTTCATACTGGCCTTCACGGATTACTTCTCCAAATGGGCAGAGGCGATCCCTCTTGCTGAGGTAAAGGCGTCTAATGTAATCAGCTTCATCAAGCATCACGTTATTTATCGCTTCGGGGTACCCCGGAGGATAATTCATGACAATGGGCCTCAGTTTATCAGCCAAGCGTTTCACCGATTTTGCGATAAAAATCGGATACATAATATTGCCTCTACGACATATTATCCAGCTGCTAATGGTTTGGCGGAAGCTTTCAACAAAACCATTATCAAACTCTTGAAGAAGTTCGTCTCTTCAAACAAAAGAGATTGGAATGAGAAGCTGGGCGAATGTCTCTGGGCATACCGTACAACGGTACGAACACCGACAGATTGTACCCCATTTTCACTGGTCTACAGAAGCGAAGCAGTTCTCCCCATTGAAATCCAGATCCCGTCGCTCAGGATAGCCGTGACTAATGAGCTGACTCAAGAAAAGAATGACCTGTTAAGGCTTCAAGAGCTAGAAGGATTAGACGAGAAATGCCTCCAAGCTTAACAGCGCATCGCGCTCTACCAAGCACGCATTTCCAGAGCTTTCAATCATAAAGTAAAGGAAAGAGTGTTCAAAGTCGGTGAGCTAGTTTTAGCCGTAAGAAGGCCGATGATCCTTACTCACAAGAGTAAAGGCAAATTTTAGCCCAAGTGGGAAGGCCCTTATGTGATCGAGACAACATTCTCAAACGGCACTTACAGGTTAGCCTAGCCTAATGGAGACCTGTTAATGGCTCCTATCAACGGTAATTTCCTGAAAAGGTACTATGCTTAATCTCCTCTACTCAAGTGGAATATAGCGAGAATCTCAATTCTGACAAAACTACTTCCAAAACGAAACTAGTTGGGTCATATTCTATCATGTCCATATAACCTCTGAATAGATATGTTCGACTAATTTGGAAATACGATACCTATCACGTCCATATTACCTCTGATAGCGTCTTGTCTACAAACTTTAGTCAAAGCATATTCTATCATGTCCGTATGACCTATGAATAGATATATCCTACCCAAGCATATTCTATCATGACCGTATGACCTCTGAATAGATATGTCCTGCTAAAAGTTTATCGAGAGTCTATCACGTCCATACTACCTCTGATATCACTCTCGCCCAAACCTGTCATTTACATTCCGAAATGATGGGTCCACAGAGTCAGAAAAGATTCGCTTTATTTATTTCCAAAAAGAGCAGAATTACATTTGGGAAGCAAAAAGAAGAAAGGGTACATCATTATGGGGGAGCGGTCAGATCGCGAATCAGCTGTACCAGTGCAGCTTTTCTCTCATTCCTGGAAACCAAGGCATCAGCGCGGGCCCGCTCCAGCCGTGCCTCGTGGTTGCTCATAAAGGACAGCTCGGCCCTTGCCCGAAGAGAGCCAGCACGGACAGCTTCTGCACGCTCCAGATCCCGTCGTGCTGTGCTCAGTCGACCAATCGCTACATCTAGACCTGCCAACGACTGAGAAGCCCACTCCTCTGCCAGAGCAAGTTTTTCCTTCAACTTGCGGGCCCTCGCTACGTTCACTTCATGCTCGAATTGGCGCTTCGTCCGAAGAGCAAGAGCCTCCTCCACGACAGCTTTTCTTTCATCCATCTCCAGCTTATGTGTCTTGATGGAGTTATCTAGGCTTTCTAGCTGTTTAGTAAGCCGCGCAGTCATGAGGTCGTATCTGGCCTGGACCTCAGCTTCAAGGCTGCCCCGAGCCAGCTGCAAGTATTCGTTAATAGGTTGCTCCAAACCATTAACCATCGCCTCCAGGGCGTCAGCTACCCCAGAATCGTCGAACTCCCTGACCGCCTCGATCGAAAACTGAGAAGCCTTCTTCAGACGCTCGAAGTCTAGATTCTTCGCCAACACCATTGATATCAGCATTTTCAAACTGGTGTAAAAGAGGCTGGTATACTGCTCGGTCAGCGCAACCAGATCTGATTGAACGCCAGGAGTGGCCACGATATTGGCGAGTCCCCCTCCAGGAGTGGTTGCAGACGATGTGGCCACGGCTGTCGCCTCAACAGGTGGTGCGACCAAGGAAGATGCGACAACGACTGTCGAAGTCATCGGCATACTCGCAGGAGGCGATGTCACAATGACAGGCTCATCCTCCTCTTGAGATGACGAAACTACTCGGGGCAAGCCAGCACCCGAAGATGCTTCCCCTTCAAACTTAGGCACCTCCGTGTCGCCACCGGAAGCCGAAGCAGAGCCAAAAAGTGCTTCAGCGCTCTTCTCCCCGCAGACACCTGCCCCTGAAAAGAAGACGAGAAAGTTAATATCGACACGATGTTAATGCCTCTTAATAGAATGGCGTAAAGACGACATTTACCCACGGCCGAGGGCACATATGTCGCATCTGCAGCCAGTACAGCTAAATCATTTCTTAATAATGCTAAGCAGGCTATCATACCTGGAGAAAGGGGTCTGATAGCTGACACTGGCAGGTGGTCTTCCAAGTCCTCCTCAAATTCCAATCGAGGCTCATCGACTGGAATCTCGCCAGGTACTCCCGGAGGCGACTTCGTTCCACTACCGGAGGCAGTGGCAGCAACGGCAGCCTCAAGCAGGAGTCCTCCAGCATCGCCAGCCGAAACTGAGGGTCCCTCTCCGAAAGGCGAGGAACCTCCAATCAAAGAAACATCCCCGGCAGGAGAGACAGCAGGTTCCTCTCTAGGAGCCTTAATACCAGGAATCCGGAGAGGATGATTAACCGTCTTCTTCTTCCTCTTGCGAGGGGAAGTCTGCTTCGGAGTAGGGGCCCTTCGCGTCCCAGAGACTACCAAAGCCCCCGCAGGCGGAGGCACTTCACACCTCAGCACCGACACCAGAGGCTCATCCGGAGTTACGAACTCCTCACCCTCGTCAGAAGAAACCGAGGGGACTTCGACTCTTCTCCCATGCTTGGAAAAAGGCACCCTAAAGCTTCCATGTATGTCAAAATCGCGATGGAAGGTGTTGATCGCCACGTAGAACTGGGCATATGAATGGAGGATGCGCAGCTCCGTGGAGAGTGTGACGACCGGCACGATAAAGATTGCTCCCGTGCAACCCATGATAAAATACCGCCATCCTCTGGCTCCATCAATGAGTCCGCCCCTGGACCTGAAGCTGGTGACGGCATTGCCCACGTGCAGCTGATCGTACCCAAACTGCCTGGCGAACTGACTGGGCAAGTAGGGCTCGAAGAAGCAATAATCTTCGCTTCTATACAGCAAATGGGAGGGTCTGATGCAGACCAACCAATTAAAAACTTCCGGAGAAAGATTGGTCTTCTCTCCACCTAAATCCTCAAGCCTAATCCCCGACTGATTGTGATGTACAGAGGGTACAGTACAGAGGAGCTTCCAGCCGTGACTGAGGCTCAGCACCAGCCGACAGTCTAAAACTGTGTTCACGTTCCAGGGAGAGTCCTTATAATTCAGTAAGAAACTACCCCCCGTGCTACTACCAGGGCCGGGAGACATCACCCGGGGGTTGTGGAGAATTAGCCATCCCATCAGGTACAGGTATGGTAACACTACCCGGGGAAAGCTATCACGCCGAGCTTCATCGACGAGCAGTCCATCAGTCATGGCTCTCAGGCCAGCCTGTATATGGCACACCATGGCAGGGAGCAAGCCCAGTCTTGCCCCAAACACCAGACGCACGGCAGGCCACAGGATATTCCGATGAATGCGGTCCGCAGACGCGATGCCGGGCACCACTACTCAACGCAGCCATATGGAGAGGAAACCAGCCAGCCGGACTTCCTTAGACAGAGGCCTGTGGCAGCGCCTCAAGTAACTGTAGGCCTTAGTGCCTTCAGGATACTTTCCTACCCCGTCATTGAGAATCTGATCTGGAGCCTTAGCATCCTCCATAAGATCCTCGACGACCTGGGCACTGAGCACGCCCAAACAGTTCACAGGCTCATTCTTGCCCCCCGAGACTTTCTTCGACTTGGCAGCCCTGGCCCGATGGAAGAAGAGGTAGGACGTCCACTTAGTGGTGTGAGCCAAATCAGAAGGCTCATCATAAAAAGCAGTGCATGCGAAGTAATGGCACATCATCTCCTGATATACTTCCACCGCCCGAGGGTCCGAGTCCTTCAACTCCCGGTTGGTGGGAACATACTCTTCATATGGGGTATCCCCCATCGGCAGCCTCGAGATTATTGCCATCTCATGAAGGGCCAACCCCAACTCTCCCAGTAGAGTGGCGAAGGTCCCGGTGAGCGAAATGTATCGCTCCATCAGTGCCAGAAATAGGTTAGGGTTGGGAGGCAACCTAACACTCGTCGCACTCACAGTAGCATACAGTCCAATGACCTCCAGCTCTCTCCGAAAATGCTTCAAGGCCCAGTCAACTAGGCAAGCCCATCGGAGGTTTGTTGGGGTGATCCACCCATTGCACCGAGGATTCTCCTTGGGGTATACCCCCCTCGCCCCATGAAGTCGTTGCAGAAAGTCGGTAATTGGACCGGCTGGATCACTGAACTATCTTCACTCGGGACGCTGCCCGGGCACAGTCCCCTGAACACCGTCACAACGTCGGAAGGACGGCTGACAAACGACCCCTGGTCGGCTCCTTTCAAATGAAAGATCTTTCTCGGCTTGCCGTGAAGATCGGGAGTCAGCGTCCACGACATCCTCCTGGGATGTGTAGCATGGGAGAAAGCCGTGAAGGGATAATCTCTCGGCATCGTGGGCAGATACAAGACCACACTCTCGACGGGGAAAACCCAGGGTTCTCTCTTGGGCTTCGTCTGAGACTGTTTATCAATCATGTCCCCAAAGAGAAAAGCCGGCTTGATGTACTAGTCCTCGTCTATGTACGTCAGGGGCTCTCCGTTAATCATGTTCAGCAACGTCCGCTCGCCCTGAGCCGATATCAAGATCTCCCTTCCTTCAGGATACTGGGGTCCGGAGATAGGAAATGTCACGTGGGACAGATCCTCCAGATAGTTTGAGTGCAGCATCCCGGCAGCGGAACCCATCACCTCGGCCAGTGGAGACTCATGCAAGTTAACTGCAAATATGCAAGAAAAATACGTCATTACAAATCTTGCAACATAAAAAAAACCAAGAAACGACAGTCTGTGCTTTACGCCAAGACTGTACAAATTTGGTCATTTTTACGCCGGAGGTCCCATCCACAAGCGTAAAAGCTAAAATTTTATAGTATACACCAAGTTTTCAGCAGTCAGAGCTTTTACGCTCAAAACTGCGAAAATATGGAGTTTTTACGCTGGCACATTAGAAATGTGGGCGTAAAAGATGAAAACGTCTCCGTGCGTCATCTTCCTCAAAGAGGCTATCAGCACAGAAGATGACCTAGCGCGGTCACGTTCAACGTGTGCGAAGGATTTTTCGTCGTTCTTTGTCATCCCAAAGGTTCTACCTCTAAGGCCGGGTGCGCTGCTCGTCGGCGGGATACTTCGCTCAGAAGAAAGTTTACCTTGCCCGATCGAAGACTCTCTCGCTGGGGCAGAAGAACGAGAAGAAGAACCTATACTCTTTCCCATAGTAGAGGGGATTTGTTTCGGCGCCATTTCTGAAAACTCTGAGTGCTCGAAGAAAGAACGAGGGGAAAAACTCAAAACAGTCGAAGGCTCTCTTTCGCAGAAGACGGATGAAAAGTTTTTCTCTCAAAAGCTTGGGATATATATAGAGTTCGGGTCGACTCCTCGAATCCTCGGACGGACTCCTCGAAACCCCAACCAAATCTCACAATTAATATTTAGTTATGATTGGGTACTACGTCAGCCCACTACTCTCGAAAGGCGGACAGTCAGCAAATTCGAAGAGTTTTTCGTGCAAAAGCAGGTCAGCGGTTCCTACGCTAAGGAGCTTTCTACGCTCGACAGCAACAGATCTACGGTTTTACGCTCGCAAGCTATAAGTCTATGGTTTTACGCCCGGATGCCTTTATACTCGGTAGCTTTTATGCTCGAGAGGCTACAAACCTACGACTTTACGCTCAGCAGATACCAAATCGATGATCTCACGCTCGGTGGCATTTAGTTTACGCTCGGAGGCAACAGATCCACAACCTTACGCTCGAAAGATTTCTTTTTCACAGGCTACAAATCTACAGTTCTACGCTAAGAAGCTTTCTACGCTCGACAGCTACAGATCTACGGTTTTACGCTCGCAAGCTATCAGTCTATGGTTTTACGCCCGGATGCCTTTGTGCTCGGTAGCTTTTATGCTCGAGAGGCTACAAACCTACGACTTCACGCTCAGAAGCTACAAATCTACGATTTTACGCTCGGTGGCTTTCTACGCTCAATAGGCTACGAACTCAGGATTTTTAGCTCAACTACACTACGGATCTCTGACTTTCCGCATATCCGAACAGTTCTCAAGGCGGTCGATTACAGGAGTTCACACAGAAGATACTCCTTCTTGACCTCAAAATATCCCAAGTACCCAAAACATACAGAGTTCAAACATTGAGAAATTACTCTTCTCGGGTCAATTGGAGGTTCATCCAGACTCCAGTCTAAATATTTCATCTATCAAGATGGCAACTCAGTTTGACAGCCATTCCTCGACCCTGTTCCAAGGGATTTTCGAGAAGTCATTCTTGAAGATGAAGTCTGAAACAAGAATTCTGTTTACACAGAAGTGAAAACAACAGTTCAGAATTCTACGCGGTTCCTCATTCCTGACAACAGAACAGTTCGAACACTCGAATGCTAAAGTGACTTTCTGCGTATCACTAGTTATGCGTAAAAGACAGGACAGGGCCTAAATACTCTTTCTATCAGAATCGGCATAAAGAATAGACGTGTCGAAGCTACACATATTCAAACTTCACAGCAACGTATGGCAAGATGATCATATGCACGAAAGAAAGACGATTTTATTAAAAAAGAAATAATCATGATTACATATGAGGGAAATCCAATCTACAAGGGTTTTTCTTTATTTTCATGATTACATATGAGGGAAATGCCGTCTGCCAAAGACTGCCCCATCATCGGCTGAAGATCACGCCCGGAATCTGTTTTGACAGGTTCTTGAGCGTACGCCAAATCTTTATCTCTCCTCCAGCAGTTGGTCGGTTTCCACAACCGACTAGAATGGTGAATGAAGGGAGAGTATGAACTGGGCGTGCCTAAATTAGGTAGATCCCATGCTCCATGCACCGTGACAGATTAAGTTGAGGTATTTCACCCAACTCAATACCCGAGGTCAGAGCTAGTCGCTGCTCTCATCCCCGGGGGTAACAGGAGAAGGCGCCACTTGCAAGCGCCGTGGTGAAATACGATTCTTCGTCTCTCCCGAAGAACCACCATACAAAGTTGCTAATTATCCCAAGCAAGGGAGGCTATGATATCCTTCCATGATCCATCGTTGCAGATGAGACTTGCTCAAAGACGCCGTCTTTTTTGGCTCCTTACACGCTGGAAGAACATGATCTCCTTCTTCCTCAGGTTGACCCGACGAACTCTGGCGATCATCTCTACATGGTGATGGAAATATGGGGAGAACAGGTTAAACCCTCAGCCTTTTTATAGGCGAAAGAGGTCACATCGGTCCCCAATAAATCTGCCATAAAGTCAGCATCGACCATTTCAAACGCTCCATTCAGAAATGTTTCGAGTTACGAGGAGCGGTTCATGCTTCATTCAAAGCGTTCCAAATTCCGATGAATTTGAAAGCTTTGAAGGGGGTCTTGTAGAAGCATGAAAAATACGCCGAATGGCAATACGCAGCATATTGATGCAGAGCAGTGTAAAACAGAGGCCTTCAGAGCCATCAAGCGTGCAAACAGAGCTTTTTTCGCTAAACACAGCGTGAAATATAAAGCTCAAAGGACCATCCGCGTAAGGCAGTACGTCCAAGCCGCTTCAGCGTAAACAGGGTGCTTCATCGACTCCTGGGCGTAAAACCCATCCTTTTTCAATGCAGCATTGAAGTGTACGAGAGACGCTTCGTATTCTACGAAGTGAACTTGTCAGATCCTGCAATAAACCTGTCAGATCTTGTAATGAACCTGACGTCTGGACTTCTGACAAAGGGATAATGCTCGACTACCCAGACGACGGCTATAATGATGGCATAGCACTGCGACCCAGGCTGTCATTTACCGCCATCTTCTTTGCGTAAACTGCTTTTACGTGCACGAAGGGATACGCTGCCTTATTTTACACAGGCAGACATGAGCTGTTTACGCTCTGCAGTAGAAAAACTGCCTGCCACATCAAAAGCTGCACTCCGTACGGGGCTCGAGGCACGTCTCTACATCTAATACAAAGAGCGGTGACAGTTTCTCGAGGCACGTCTCTGCAACTGATGCACAGAAGGGCTACAGACCTTCAAAAACATGCCTCTGTATTTAATGCACAGGATGGTGGCAAATCTCTGCATTTAATGCAAGAGATTTGATTATATCTTAAAAAGTCGTAATTCTGGCTAAGACGTCCACATCAGCACTCTGGCACGGTACGCAGCGGCTTCTACGCCCATTCAGCTCCTGTGCTCACTCGGCTTCTACGCCCATTCGGCTTCAACGTCCACTCGGCCTCTATGACCATTCGGCTTCTACGCCCACTCGGCCTCTATGACTACTCGGCTTCTACGCCCACTCGGCCTCTATGACCGCTCGGCTTCTACGCCACTCGGCTTCTATGCCTGCTTGGCTTCTACGCCATGGTGACAGACATTGGCTTCTACGCCCACCTCTTCTACACAAGGGATACCTACCTACGTGGCTTCTACGTCGTGATCTTCATAGCGATTATACGCGTTTTGTCCCTTAGTTGGACCCGTGTCACACGCTCATTCAAAGGATCATCTATACGTAGGCATTGGTTATTTTAACGATTGTGTAAAAGGGTGCTGTACTTTCCACTCCTCAGTTTCTACACCGACGGAGTGGTCACTGTCACCAAAACTCTATAAATAGAGACCTCTATCAACAGAGAAAAAGGTCGGGAAAAACTTTGGTCGAAGAAATTGGTCTAAAAACCTCCAAAGAGATCGAACCACGGGTCAAAACTTTGAAAGAAGGATCGAACAAGGTCGAACTTCCAAGAAAGATCGAACCAGAGGTCAAAAGAGAGAGAGAGAGAGAGAAGAATCCGGAGCTCAGGCAAAGAGTAGGGATCGACGACTTTGGCATCGTGCATCCACCCTCTTCTGCAACCTTCGAAGCTGCTTCCTGTCTTCTACGGCACTTCTTCATCATCGTGTGGTCCAAGGGCTAAAGTGATCGACTGCAGATCAGACACCTATAGCAATATTTACCCAGATTAAATAAATTGTACTTCCACATCCTCGTATAGGATCAAATTATACAAGTCTGTTTGTAAACCAAAGAACACGGGTTTCGTATAAACCCCATCTTGAATACATTTTTATTCTTTCGTTTTCCACCACAAACATCGTATTGTATCATAACTCCAGCAGGAGTCAATACATTCTTCGAGTTAGGAAGTGGAGGAGCTGTTGACTCCTGATTTAGAGCAGGCTCCTGGTTCACATTGGGTGGTGGTAAGTCCACCCCCACACGTACTTGAGTCGGAGGGACCGATGTCTGGGCTATAGCAGCTGCGTGTTGAGTTAGAATCATCTTGTGCATATTCTCCATCATGGACTGTATCTTTTTTAGAGATGTCTCCAACACAGCGATGCGTTGCTCAGTACTTCCTGATGGGGAAGCCTCTTCGAGTTCATCTTCAATGGCATAGACTCCCATTTCTCTGGATGTCATTGAAGGGTTAGTATAGGTCTCTATAGAGATTGACTCTATACTTTCAGCGTCTGATTCAGGAAATTGGCGACCCCCAGTGTCGAAATCAGAAGAATACAAAGTCGGTTGTCGTGACCTCGAACGGGTGTTTCGGAACACCCCAGCTTCAATGTTCTCAAGGAGTCTATCGAATCTCCTTTGGCTTGGAGTTCTTGAGGGATGACGTCTTGAATTTGACCTTCCTCTAGGAACGTGTAAAGCCATATTCACTGATACTAATGTAGGCTCTTCTTCCTGTAAAGGCAAAGAGTAGTTCAACCGGTCAAAAACTGACCATTTTGCTTTAGAACAACAATAGTTAACTACAACTTAGTGACTATTACAATAGTGCTCCCTAGGGGGTATAATAGACATGCTGGAAGATCCCCTATCTTTGCGCTTTCGGATCAGAAATTCACGCAAGTCAGGAGGATTAACAGAAGAAGAGGAAGAAGGCTTGTTCTTCCTGTTTACATCAATTGGAATGCGGATATTGGGGATCCCAAGTCTTTTTTTGCCATAGGAATACAGCAGTTCAGCCATGTAAGCAGCACATGACCCATGAGGAGCGCATCTATCCACCAACAGGGTCTTCTTTACGCTAAGAGGCTTAGCCTGGCATAGTTTAGAATTTTGCTCAGGCTGGCATAAAACTGAGTAAGTCCTTAATTGGCCATCAGCTTCTCGGGTAATCTGGAGAGCAGGCAGATTCTTCTCTTGATGGCGTAAAAGCCGAGAGGTCGAGAAATTTGCCACTTGTTTTTCCTTGCGTAGATTGCAGGGACCATCTGCTTTTCCACGGAGGGAAAATGCATTTTTACGCGCGGAGCGCGTTTGAAATTTCTAATTTGGCGCTAAGGCCTTGTCAGAAACTACGTCTGCCCCGCCAGCGACAGAAGACGAGTTTTTACGCGCAGAGCACGTTGTATACTTCTGGGTTGACGCTGAGGTATTGCCAGAAGTTTTATCTGACCCGCCAGTGACGGGAGACTGAGTTTTTACGCACAGAGCGCGGAGTAGACTTTTGGATTAGCACTGAGGCATTGCCAAAAGTTTTGTCTGCCACGTCACAGAAGGGAGACAGAGTTTTATGCGCGGGGCGCGGGGGTTGCGAAGCTACAACCTTGTTGGTCGGAGAAACCAGAGAGTCGGCAGGAATGGTAGGAGATGTCTGGGGCATCCACACCTTACGTAGTTTTCTGTTGTCTTGGACAGAGAGGGATTGAGAGCTACCCCCTGCTCGAAGCATATCTTCGTAGGCGGATTGGTCGAATTGTACTACCAAGGTCTTCTTCATTGAACCTACTAATACTTCATCGTATTGAGCAATTGCTTTCTCCTCATATGAGAAAGTATTCCCCAGCAGAGTCGCCATCTTGTGTTTTATAATAAACGAAAAAAATAAAAATAGGTTTATACAAATCCTGTCTTTGGTTTACAAACAAGAAGTACTATTAATCCAATACGAGGATGTTAAGTACAAAATTTAATCTGGATAAATATTGCTATAAGAGTCTGATCTGCAGTCGATCACTTTGTCCCTTGGACCATACGATGATGAAGAAGTGTTGTAGAAGAAAGAGAAGCTTCAAAGATTGCAGGAGGAAGTGGATAATCGATGCCAAAATCGTCGATCACTACTCTCTGTCTGTGCTCTTCTCCCTTCGATTTTCCGACCTCTGTCCTTCTTTCTCCACGACGATCAACCTTTTTCCCCTCCTCTCCTGTTCGTCCTTGGACCTTCGTGGACGGAGGTCTCTATTTATAGAGTTTAGTGACAGTAACCGTCCAGTCGGCGTAGAAGCCGGACAGTGGAGAGTGTGGCACTTTTTACGCGACGGTTATAATAACTACCACCCACGTATAAATGATCTTCTGAATAAGCGTGTGACGCGTGTCCCATTAAGAGATAATGCGTATAACTGCTGCGAAGATCACGGCATGCAAGCCACGTAGGTAACTGTCCCTCGCGTAGAAAAGATTGTTGTAGAAGCCAATGACTGTCACCATGGCGTAGAAGCCAAATAGTTATCAAGTTTGGCATAGAAGCCAAGTAGGCGTAGAGGCTGTCAGGTTGGCATAGAAGCAAGTAGGCGTAGAAGCCATCAGATTGGCATAGAAGCCAAGTAGGCGTAGAAGCCGCCAGGTTGGCATAGAAGCCAAGTAGGCGTAGAAGCCGTCAGGTTGGCATAGAAGCCAAGTAGGCGTAGAAGCCCAATAGCTCGATGTTGACTGGAGTCTTGAGCGTATTTCGAGGAGATAGCATACGACATACTCCTATAGTTGAAAAATAGTCAGGTCGGCGTATTTCAAGGAGGTAGCGTACAGCGTACTCCTATAGCTAAAAATAGCCTGATGGCGTAATATGCAGAGATGCTGATATGGACGTATTTAGCCATAATTATGGCTCACCCGGTCCTTGGAAGTAGAACCAAATCTCGTGCATTAAATGCAGAGATCTGCCCCCATCACGCGCATTAACTGCAGAGGCGTGCCTCGAGCTCTGTACGAAGAGAAGCTTTTGACGTGGCGGTTCGTTTCATCTCCTACTGAGCGTAAAAGCTCACATCTGCCTGTATAAAACTAGGCCGCGTATTCCCTTGAATGCGTAAAAGCAATTTGTATCAAGGAAGTATCACTAAACGACGATCTGGGTCTCTATGCCGTTTCATCATTACAGCCGTCGTCTGGATAGTCGTGCTGTACCCGTTGTCAGGAGTCAGGTTTACTGCATGATCTGACAGGTTCGTTCGAGGAATACGAAGAGTTCCCCGTACAACTTCCCACTACATTAAAAGCGAGTAGGTTTTACGCCAAGGTGGCGATATAACAACATTTTTACGCCGAAGCAGCCTGGAAATACTGTATTACGCGGGTTGTTCTGGAGCTTATATTTTACGCTGTACTAGCGATGAAGCTCTGCTGTACGCCAATGACTCTGAAGTCATGTCTTACACCATCCAGTGTTGGAGCTCTGTTTTACGCGACTTCCTGCATGTGGAGGGTTTTACGCGTATGATTCCTCAGCATATTTTTTATGCTTCTACAGTAGTGCCCTGTTCCGTGTTGGCATTATGTACAAGAGATATCAACTTGCTGACTTAAAAAGAAAACATTATTGAAGAGCTCCTTGTTGAACCAAAAGATGACTGATCTAGGTAACTGGGCAGAACTTTATTCTCTGATTCTTGCACGCCTTAATAATAAATCTGAGTTTTTAAAATATTTATTTGCTTAATAAGATAATATTAGCATTAAGAATGATAGAACAAGAACTACATGCTTAACTAGAGAACTTATATGCTTTTCGAAAAGAGATAGAACTATTGTCATGCTAAGTTAAAGAATAGAATATTGCATGCTTATTTACACGAACACCGCTATAAAATGAACCACTACCATGCTAATAAACAAAAGTAAAAGAATATTCATATATTTTCATCGTATGCTAAACAAAAGTAGAACTACATGCTTAGCTAAAAGAGATAGAAGAATCATGTCATATTTTGCTTGCCATTGATGCTTGAAAGATAGAACTGTTTGAATAACTTGTATTGTATGCTATTAAATCTATCGATTGATTGAAAGAAAGAAGATTGAACCTATCGAAATGATTGATCCTATCGAATTGATTAAACGTATCGAATATATCGAATAGATTAAAGAAGAGAATTGAGAGCTCTGGCTCTATCGCTTAATTGAATGTTTACTTATTCATGGACATGTGCATCATATAGTCTTTATCTGATAGAATTGTATTCATGCATTGGTCTGATAACTTGTGCACAAGGAATCGGGTATCTCGAGCGGTGTCCTAGGACACTGGGAACCGTTCGTCCTGGGAAAGACTGATCGAATACCCTGAGGCTTGGAATCATCGAGATTAGGGGGTGTGGCTTTTAGTGTAGTGCTAAACCATGAGTCCCGACTGCTATTTTTAGCGTATTTTAGTGCATAGCAACCATATGTCTCAGCAGCAATTAGTCGATCCGTCATTAGTGAGAAGTGCTTGTACGTCCCAATTGCTAATCCCGAGGATCCACACTCGGGGGCCATCATATAGTTAGGGCGCATGCTAGGTATCCTTCTTGCATACCTAACTGTTTGATGCAGAGACGGACAGAAAAAGAGAACCTTATTTATATATAAATATGTTGCTAACTTGTATGTCTGTTGCTGGGATAACAGTTCGGCAAGGGATAAGAATTACTATATAAGTTATATGTTGTTTTGCATATTGTCTTGCATCGCACCTAGACTTGCATGCTTGCTGGAATATGATGATCGCCTTGAATAGTATAAAAAGGATAGTCCACTAGATGCATGCTAGAGTCTTTCAAATAAATGGATATGACTCACGAGACTTGCTGCACACCAGAGATAGTAATTGAACTTGCTTATCGTGCATGAACTGCTTGTCTTGCCTACTTGCATAAAAAAATTATTATGAAAACTGGCTTTCAAAGATGTTTCCAAAAAGAAGTAATATGACTCCATTTCTGTACTACATAAAACGAACCTAGGTAAAACTAGAAAGATCACTAGTAATATAATATTTTATAAAATAATTACTTAGTGTTGGTTTTAGTGAATGTTGCTTCTGTTCGTTAATTTTATACTCACCAGTACTTTCTCCAAAGTGCTGACCCACTAACAATTTGCTTGTTCACAGGTGCTGGATCATCCGAGGAAGCGATAGCCGTGCTTCATCCCTAGGACCCAAAAATCTGGTGTCGATGCCTTGAGCCTTATCGAGACATTTTGAACTGCTTTTGTATAGAGGGATATAATGTATGGAACGATGTCATTATATTCAAAGAACCTCGTGCCTTGACCTTTGCCCCGTAAACTTAGATGGAATATTTTTTGTAACACTATCCCTCTGCTGCGTACTCGATTGATTCGATGATAGCCACAACTTTAATGATGTTGCCTTGTGCGAGCGCAACCCTAGGGTCGCACGGCATCACGCCTCGATGAAAAATGATATACGTCCCACGAGAGCGCCGAGGTACGGTGATTCGCGTCTGGCGGGGGCGTTGCTAGGACCTTCGGGATTGGAGCGTGACAGTCATGTGCCAACGAATCCAACGATCACTCATGTTGTCATGTGCCACCAAAAAATAGACTCCGTCACTGTTGGATTCTAAAGCGTAGTTTACTTCATCACCTTCTCTTTCTGTCATATTCTTATTTTTTTTGTTCTTCTTCTTTGGACGAGTACACTTATTTGCATATGTCATTTCTCATTACAGTTGAAGCACTTCACCTTCTCAATAGGTATCTTGGACTTAGATCTTGACCTTCTGTTGGAAGATGCTCTATCGTTTTTCCTCCCTTTTGCCATTAAATATTAGGCCCGGTCTCTGCCGATTCCACCATTAGAAGCCAACCTCCGCACCTCATTAGACAATAAGAAACTTTTAGCTTCTTCTATGAAAATTGAGTCCTTCCCGTATAGTAATGATTGAATAAGATTCTCATAGGAATTAGGCAAAGAAAATAATACGATTAATGCTAAACGATCATCATCTACATATATGTCAACATCCTTTAGGTCAAAAATAATTCGATTAAATTTAGAAATATAATCTCGAATTAATGTACCTTCCTTCATCATCAGTCTGTAGAGCGATTTTAATATATAAAGTCTGTTGGTAAGAGTCTTCGTCATGTAGAGTGATTCCAACTTTAGCCAGAGCGCAGCGGTGGTTGTTTCGTCCTTCACAGAGTAGACGACATATCTTTCCAAACATAGGTGAATAGCAGCACATGCTTTGAGATCTATGTCATGTTAGCGGACTTCTTCGACTTTCCACGTAAAGCCTTGTAAAGCTTTTAAGATATTAGAACGTCATTCATCTGGCATTTCCAAAAGCCAAAATCATTCTTCCCATTGAATTTCTTAATTTCGTACTTTCCAATCTTGCTTGACAGAGCCATCTCAAGAATTTACACAATTAACTTTCTCTGAGAACTCCAAAGCATTGATACCAATTATTGGATGCACATCGAAAATAGACCCCAAAAAATTAGAGAAATACCTCAGAGAAGTTCACAACCACAAAGTCATGAATTTACGTGGTTCGGCCAAGATGCCTACTTCCACGGACGAGGGTGATTCAATTCCAATATGAAGAAGAAGAAGAAGAAAAATTATAATTGCTCTCAACACTTGTAGTGCCCCGTTCCCCCTATTCGGAGAGCGTGGCTAAGAAATACTTGGTATCTTTCGATCGGGACAGATTGAATCAAGATTCTTTTCTCGTTATGGATTGGTTTCTTCGAAATTAGGTCCCACATTCAATTAATTGTGCCTCAGGGAAGGACTTAGTGGCAGAGTCAAGAGGGGCCTTTCCGTTGAGTTGTTTTATTTGTTCGTTTTCGATGCCGCTTGGTTGCTTTCTTGTTGGTTTTTATGACTTGTATTTTCTTGAACGATTTCGATGGATTTTATTGCCTTCGATCTTAGGATTTTGCATTTCGTATCAAACTCTTGGAGACCGAAGCAGGAGATATTGATCATCTGTTGGTACGTGCAGGTGATCATGTAGGTGACGCACAAGCAGTCTTGAAGATCTTCCCTTTCTCTCCCAAGTTCACCAACTTATGAGTAGCTTTACTCCCGATTTGCGCCCTTCTTCCAAGTCTTTATTCCTGATAAATTGACTCATTTGTGCATTCTGATCAAGGTACCAAAAAAATAAAATTGAGTCAGAATAAAGAAGAAGTAGACTTGAAACACTTATAATGCTTGTCACATAAAATTCTCATCGATCACATTGATGATTGCTTGTCTGCTATATCTATAGCTATTTTATGTTCAGCTATAGTTAGAACTTATTTATCTATAACTGTTTAATGGATAGTACAAAATTGGAAATGTGATCATTGAGCAAGGTAGCCTAGACTATGGAAAATGCATGAAGTTTATTTACTTGTATTGCTTTGAATGTGCTTCAATTTATAACTTAATTTGTAGACGAGGCATGGTCTTGGACAACTTATGCACAAGAGATGTCATTCTATGAATGGTCGTCGGGGCACTGGGATCGCTTTGACCTGGGTAGAATAATTTGCTAATGTGGTCCTAGCATTGGATGGGTCCGTGCATCCGCCAAGGGATGGCTATCCAGCCGACCCATCCCTCGTCCGACCAAGTGATTGCTATGTATATTTAAACTGTGCAGACTATGTCTTCGTGGCAGGAAAGGTCATGGTAAGTTTTGTACAGGTGGTTCAAACGGTATAGGTAAAGTCATCGAACGGTGGCATATTTTGTTATGTCATTCCATTCTATCATATATAAAGAATTGAACTAAGGCAAGATAGAAAGATCACATAATAAAAATATTGCATGTTCACATGAATACGTTATCGATCTTGGTAGTTGTGTTAGCTCGCCCTCACCGGTACTTTTTAAAGTACTGACCCTCATTACAGCAGGTTCCCTGAGCCGAGGCGACGCGACGAGGAGCTAAAGCTTCCCCCCCAACCTTTTCCTGATCAATGCACGTTCGTGTTGTGACTTTTGGGAGCTCAAGTACATAATCAAGAAAGGAGCTCGCTCTTACCTTTTGAAGCTACTAGGCGATGGTGCTAACTCACACCCAAGGTGTTTTGTATTTCTGAAATATTCATAAGGGATATAATGTATGGATCAGCTATCTTATTTTGCGTCCAAGTTATAAGCCCGTACGATATTCTCATTACTTTTGGGTCAAGAGTCTGTAACCAGATGTTCATTATCAATAAAAAGAGAACTTTTTTATATCTCAATGTGTGATATCTTGTTGCGTACTCTGTTGCTTTTGTTATAAAGTATATTATTATGCCTAGGCCTTGTGCACGCGCGCCTTACGCGTGCACGACATCACGCCCGGGGGACGATTATCGATTTAGCGGAAATTGGGACGTGACATATTGGTATCAGAGCATAGCTTCAGATCCTTTGACCTTTGTGTCAGAAGAGTTTTCTTGAAACGACCATGTCCCTCCTAGTTGAACCCTTGAATTCGCTTGGCCAAAATAAGATGTGTTCCATACAGTGAGTCCATAATATACTTTTAGACTGATACAAGTTACTTTTCTTTAAAGAAACGACCTCAGAGTTGGATGCACAAGCGCAGATGGTGGTAAAAGTGCAAGGGAGCAGTTCTGGCACATCGGGCAACTTAGAAAGTCTAGCTGTCGTACCCTTTGTCGATCCGTTCGAACAGATAATGCGTTTGATGGAAACGCAGCAGAGACAGGCAGAATTACGTCAGAGCCAATTTGAGTCCCGGATCAAAGCTTAATTTCTGGCACAACGGACTCAGGCTGAAGCACAGCAGAAGCAAATGGATACCTTGCAAACGATTGTGACGACGCTCGTCGCCAGCAACCATTCTGTATCAGCGGCCTCCACAACAGTGCTAGTTATAGCCAAAACCACGGTGCTTCAGGGCCCTCAGGAACCTCTTCCCTCAGACGAAAAGGGTCTCATCCTATAAATATTAGGGTTTAAAAAGATGTGTCATGCTACCTTTAAAGGGACCGAGGATCCCTCCGTGGTGATGGATTGGCTGGTTGAGTTGGAAGACCACTTCGAAGTGCTTCGCATAGACAAAACAAAGAGAGTAGCTTACGCTCAACTTCAGCTTTGTTTAAACGCATATGATTGGTGGGATGTGCACAAACAAGCTATAATGAGTGAAGACAACAGGACGACTATCTCTTGGTCCGTGTTTCGTAAGGCCTTTGAGGAGGAGTATCTTTCACCTGCCGTCCGTCGCGAGAAGGAAGACGAATTTACACATCTACAACAAGGAAACATGACAGTGCGGCAGTACGTCTCAGAATTCAACAGGATTGCAAAATTTGCTAAGTCTCATCTCTGTGATGCCGAAAATCGAGCACGAAAGTTTGAGATAGGACTGCGACCTTCTATTCGTGCCTACGTCATCGTCCCTCAGTATCGTACCATGTGGGAGTCTCTAAATCACGCCCTCTCCCTAGAGCCGCAGTACTCCCCATTTCGTACCGGCATTGTGCAAAATTTTAATCACAAGCACCACAGCAACACAGGAGGTAACAACGCATCCAAGTACCCCAATAACGACGGTAATCAGGGTGCAAACCTAGGGAGAGGTAGTGAGCTCGTTTGCCACCGATGTAATCGTGCCGGACACATCGCTAGAAACTGTCGAGTATTCAATGGAGTGTGCTTTAAATGCGGTCATCAAGGGCATATGGCAGTGAACTGTCAGGAGGGAGGACCAAACCAGCAGCAGTAACAAAATCGTACACTTCAAGATTAGAGGCAAGCATCTCGAGTGAACCAGGCGGCACCGCAGAACGCTCAAGGCCGGGTCTATGCTCTGACTTGGGAGGAGGTGTTCGCATCAATCACGACGGTGTCAGGTATATTACTTTTCAATAATATACCTGCTCGAGTATTGTTTGATTCTGGTACCATACATAGTTTTATTTCGACAGATTTTGCTGTCGAGAACACATCTCCTATAAAACCTCTAGGCCTAAACCTTAGCATCCGTACTCCATTGGGCGTAGATTTGTCGGCTCACTTAGTTTGTTGTGAAGGTAATATTTGCATCATAGGAAGGAAATTATCAATTGATGCGATAGTCTTAGGCATCAGGGACTACGATGTCATTCTAGGGATGGATTAGCTCGGCGCTTGTTTGGCTGCCATTGATTGTGCAGAAAAGAAAGTCGTGTTTCGTCTACCTGACAAGATCAAATTATGCTATGCGTGCAGTCCACAGTTGAGAGCGCCGAATGCCTACATGGAGATCTCTGCAATGTCTGCTCGACGGATGATACATTCCGGCTGTGATGGGTACTTGGCTTCCATTCGAGACACGCAGCGAGATTGCGCAAAGGTTGAGTCTATTTTCGTTGTGGCAAATTTTTCTGATGTGTTTCCCGACGAGTTGCCTGGCATGCCGCCCGACCTAGAGACAGAGTTCACTATTGATACATTTCCAGAAACTCGACCAATTTCCAAGGCTCCGTATCGAATGGCTCCGGCAGAACTAAAAGAGTTAAAGGTTTAGTTGCAAGAATTGCTAGATCGTGGGTATATTCGTCCAAGCGTGTCTCCGTGGGGTGCACCTGTACTGTTTGTAAAGAAGAATGATGGTTCATTGCGGCTCTGCATGGAATCATGAATTGAATAAGGCTATTGTTTGAAACAAGTACCCCCTCCCCAAGATCAATGATCTCTTTGATCAGCTACAAGGTACGACGGTATTCTCAAAAATTGATCTTCGCTCAGGTTACCATCAGCTCAAGATTAGGCCGAACGATGTGCCAAAATTAGCCTTTCGCACTCGCTACGGCCACTATGAATTTTTGGTAATGCCATTCGGATTAACCAATGCCCCTGCCACCTTTATGGATTTAATGAATCGTGTGTTCCAGCCGTATCTCAACAAGTTTGTAGTATTGTTCATTGATGATATCTTGGTATACTTGAAGAATGGGGAGGAACATGTAGAGCACTTACAGACCGTGCTACAGACTCTTCGGGACAATAAGCTATATGCGAAACTGAGTAAGTGTGAATTCTGGCTGAGCAGTATATGCTTCCCCTGGCACATCATTTCTGCAGGAGGCATTTCAGTCGATCTAAAGAAAGTTGAAGCCATCGTCGAGTAGAAGCGGCCTGCATCCGTCAGTAAGATTCAAAGCTTCCTCGGGCTAGCGGGCTACTACCGGCGTTTCGTAAAGGATTTTCCCAAATTAGCATCACCTCTGAGTCGCCTCACACAGAAGGGAGTCGCATTTGAGTGGTCCGCCGACTGTGAAGCCTCGTTTGAAGAGTTAAAGTATCGTCTCACCTCTGCCCCATTACTTGTATTACCAGACGAGACCTCGGGATTCCAAATATTCAGCGATGCGTCAGGGCAGGGCTTAAGGTGTGTACTCATGCAACAGGATAGGGTGATAGCCTACGCATCTAGGCAACTAAAAAAGTACGAGAAGAATTATCCTACGCATGACCTGGAGCTAGGGGCAATTGTGTTCAGGCTAAAATTGTGGCCACACTACCTCTATGGAGTGGCTTGCCAAATTTACACCGATTACAAAAGTTTAAAGTACCTATTCACCCAAACGGACCTCAACCTACGACAACGGCATTAGTTAGAATTAATAAAAGACTATGACTTGACGATTGACTAAACACCTGGCAAGAGAAATGTTGTAGCGGATGCGTTGAGTCGAGTGTTTGCGGGATCCATGTTCATTGATCGCAGTTTACAAAGGGACTTAGAGGAAATGAACGTTGAACTCCGAATTTGATATCGCGGTGCACGGGTTGCTCAGATGCGTTTCGTAATCAACTTGTTAGAGAGAGTCACATCTACTCAGAGGATGACCCATTCCTAAGGAAAATGTGCGAGCAGATTCTAGCGGGAAAGGCGATGGACTTTGCAGTAGATGAGAATGGAGCGTTGAGAATTAAGCGAAGGCTATACGTCCCCAACGACTCAGAACTCAGAAAGGAGATCCTTGCGGAAGCTCACTATGCAGCCTATATGGTCCATCCCAGGAGCACAAAAATATATAGAAACCTTCACACTATTTAATGGTGGCACGGCATGAAGAAGGATGTGACATTCTTTGTGTCGTAATGCATAACCTGTCAGAGGGTGAAAGCAGAACATCAGAGACCGGGTAGAGAAATATAGAATCTTGCTATCCTGGAATGGAAGTGGGAGCACATAAGCATGGACTTCATCGTTGGCTTGCTAAGGACGCAACGGGGGAACGACGCAATCTGGGTCATCGTCGACCGGTTGACCAAGTCAGCACACTTCATTGCCATTAAAGCTACTTGGAGCATCGATCGCCTTGCCAGACCTACCTTGATGCGATAGTTCGGCTGTACGAAGTACCAGTTTCTATATTGCTTGATCGGGACGGACGATTTCTATCATATTTCTGGGAAAGCCTTTAGTCAACGATGGGGACCAAGTTGAAGTTCAGCTCAGCCTACCATCCTCAAACCAATAGCCAAACAGAATGGGTGAATCAGGTACTAGAAGACATGATGCGTCTCTATGTAGTCGATTCGAAGTCAAGTTGGTACGTCCACCTACCGTTGGCCAAATTTGCATACAATAACAGTTATCAGTCCAGCATCCAAATAGCTCCGTATGAGGCTCTATATGGGCGAAAGTGTAGGTCACCGATCTGCTGTGATGAAGTTGAAGAGCAGCAAATCCTTGGGCCGAAACTAGTTGAACAAACAGTCCAAAAGGTTCGGTTGATCCGAGAGCGACTAAAAGTAGCACAAAGCCGGCAAAAGAGCTATGCCGACGTTCGTCGACGACCCCTTAAGTTCTTGGAAGGAGACCATGTATTTTTAAAGGTCTCGCCCATGCGAGCAGTCATGAATTTTGGAGTAAAAGGGAAGTTAAGTCCGAGATTCGTTGGGCCGTTCGAAGTCCTCAAACGAGTCACTTCAGTTTCCTATCAAATTGCATTGCCACCAGCCCTATCAGAAGTGCGTGATATTTTATATGTGTCACAACTTAGAAAGTATGTGCATGACCCGAACCACGTGGTAGACTTCGGTCAGCTGGATCTGCAGGCAGACTTATCGTACGCCGAAGAGCCCGTTCAGACCTTAGATCGAAAAGTGAACAGTTACAGAATCGGGCAGTCTTGCTAGTGTGGGTTCTTTGGCGGAATCACTCGGTCGAGGAATCGACCTAGAAACTCGAATCAACATGAGGGAATAGTTTTCCTCATTATTCCTTAGGGGTAGGTTCTATTCCTAAGTTTCGAGGATGAAACTTTTTATTAGTTGGTTAAGATGTAGTGCCTCGTTCTCTCTATTCGGGGAGTGAGGCTAAGAAATACTTGGTATCGTCCGATCAAGATAGATTGAATCAAGATTATTTCCTCATTATGGATTGGTTTCTTCAGAATCAGGTCCCACATTCAACGGATCATGCCTCAGGGAAGGACTCAGCGGCAGAGCTGAGAGGGGCCTTTCCGTTGCGTTGGTTTCTTTGTCTGTTTTTTATGCCGCTTGGTTTCCTTCTTGTTGGTTTTTATGACTTGCGTTTTCTTGAACGGTTTCGATAGATTTTATTTTCTTTGTTTTTAGGATTTTGTATTTTGTATCAAATTCTTGGAGACCGAAGTAGGAGATATTGATCATTTGTTGGTACGTGCAGGTGATCGTGTAGGCGACGCGCAAGCGGAGTCTTGAAGATCATCCCTTTCTCTCCCAAGTTCACCAACTTGTGAGTGACTTTACTCCCGATTTGCGCCCTTCTTTCAAGTCTTCATTCCTAATAAATTGACTCATTTGTGCATTCCGATCAACAATACCAAAAGAATAAAATTGAGTCAGAATAAAGAAGAAGTAGACTTGAAACACTTATAATGCTTGTCATATAGAATTCTCATCGATCACATTGATGCGTGCTTGTCCGCTATACCTATAGCTATTTTATGTTCAGTTGTAGTTAGAACTTATTTATCTATAACTGTTTAATGGATAGTGCAAAATTGGAAATGTGATCATTGAGCAAGGTAGCCTAGACTATGAAAAATGCATAAAGTTCATTTACTTGTATTGCTTTGAATGTGCTTCAATTGATAACTTAATTTTAGATGAGGCATGGTCTTGGACAACTTGTGCACAAGAGATGTCGTTCTACGAACGGTCGCCAGGGCACTAGGACCGCTTCGACCCGAGTAGAACAATATTCTAGTGTAGTCCTAGCATTGGATGGGTCCGTGCGTCCGCCAAGGGCTAGCTACCCGAAGCGGAATGACAGTTGACCCATCCCTCGTCCGACCAAGTGATTGCTATGTATATTTAAATTGTGCTAACTAACTATGTCTTCGTGGCAGGAAAGGTCATGGTAAATTTTGTACAGGTGGTTCAGACGGTATATGTAAAGTCGCCGAACGGTGGCACATTTTTTATGTCATTCCATTCTATCGTATATAAAGAATTGAACTAAGACAAGATAGAAAGATCACATAATAATAATGTTGCATGTTCACATGAATACGTTATCGATCTTGGTAGTTGGGTTAGCTCACCCTCACCGGTACTTTTCGAAGTACTGACCCTCGTTGCAGCAGGTCCCCCGAGTCGAGGCGACGCGGCGAGGAGCTGAAGCTTCCCCCTCCCCCTCCCAACATTTCCCTGATCAAGGCGCGTTCGTGTTGAAACTTTTGGGAGCTCAAGTACATAATCAAGAAAGGAGCTTGATCTCACCTTTTGAAGCTACTATGTGATGATGCTAACTCGCACCCAAGGTATTTTGTGTTTCTGAAATATTAGTAAGTGATGTAATGTATGGATCGGCTATCTCATTTTGCATCCAAGTTGTAAGCTCGTGCGGCATTCTCATTACTTTTGGGTCAAGAGTCTGTAACCAGATGTTCATTATCAATAAAAAGAGAAGTTTTCTATACCTCAATGTGTGATATCTTGTTGCGTACTCTGTTGCTTTTGTTCTAAAGTATATCATTATGCCTAGGTCTTGTGCACGCACACCTTACGCATGCACGACATCACGTCCGAAGGATGATTATTGATTTAGCGGAAATCGGGACGTGACAACACTTCTCTCCTTGCTCTCAAGAACTCTCTACAAAAAACTCTCTCAAAACTTTTGTGTTAACTAATTCAACAAATTTTTTTGCTCTCTTATGTCGAAATCATTCAACAATCATTGAGCACAATTTGAGATCAACTCTTGTGTTGAACTTATTCAACAACTTACATGAGGACTCTCGATATCTCTAAAGGAGGAACATTTGGCCCATTTATATAGCATATCATATGTCTATACATAGAAGTCCAACATTATGTAGAAATAGAAATCTTATCTTATTCTTCAAAGATATAATCAAATTCAACATTATGTAGTAATAGTAATTCAATCTTATTCTTCAAAAATATGATCAAAGATCAAAGTCAATTCTCTTCAAAGATAGAATTAAAATTAATTTTTTCAAAAAAATAGTCTAAATATATTAGTTAATCTCATTCAAAGATATAACAAATTTTTTTTTTTTTCAATAAGTCTAGCTGTTATTTCCATTTCCGTACTTGAGGACAAAACATGATCACTGCTGCTGCTCCTATTTCTGCGTTATCACTCCTTCTCTCTGCACCTATCCCAGTGCTACAACAAAGGAAAAGACCCCCACCAAACGGTGGCAGGACTGCCAGTTTGACTAGTGGGAGTGTTTTTGCTTTGGATGGAGATGCGGGATGAGTTCCGAACCACATACATAGCATGCATGGTGTGGGGAGCCTTCATAGCAATGTTTTATGACAGAGATTATAAATAGTATTGGAAAGTGAAAAAGTCATAAAGTAGAAGCTGTAGAAACAGTCCATGCATAGAGAGAACATGGAAGTGGTAGCTTTGATTATTATTTGTGCCATACATTCTCCCTCTGGAACTTGTTCAACATAGTTTCCTAAGCAAACTTCAAAACAAAAGTGACTTAAAAGTTATTATCATTCTTGATAATCAATAGTTTTAAATAGCTGTTAAGGTCTCTCTTAGTAAGTTGGTCATATTCTTAAAAATTAGTAGTTTTAATTATTTTTTAATATTTTTTTTAAAATTAAGTCCAAATCGACTCAAAATTTATCTGAGTCAGATGATTCGATGGTTTGACCGATCGAATCAATTGGATTACAAAAAAAAATTAATTTTAAAATAAAATAGTTAATCAAATCTAAACCAGTCCCAAAAATAATTTGTTAACGAATTGACCGATTCAATCGGCCGGTTCGAATTTTTAAACACTGCTTTATAGTGCAGCTGCGAGTTACTTTGGGTTTGGCAGTGGACAGTGGCCACTTTTGTGCATGTTGATGTGTGCCCATTGGACATTACTGCACACACTGATGATCCGACCAATGTCAACGTCAACTTCTTCTTTTTGTAAACATTATCCCTCTACAAATTATTTTAGACAGGATTCACAGTTCACACAGAGTTCGCGCTAATTTGCTGTTCCACTGACAGTTAATTATGCATGCGTGACATCAAATCACTGAAATTATTTTGGATTTACTACTATTATAACACACAAACCCAAAAAAAAATAAAAAACTAACTCCACTCCACTCTATTTTTTTAAATAATATATTTAAACTTAGATCTCATATAAGTTATAAAATTAGTGTTTGCGTCTCCAAAAAAATAATAATTTCAACCTCATGCATTCATAGTTTGTTAATGATAATTATATTTACACCCCAAAAAAATTTGTTTAATTGGGAGAGCAACACTAATAAAAAACATTTAGAAGAGAGGAGAGGGATGGTGATGCAAATAAGCAATTAGCAATTGGGGGTAACAAAAAATGCCCCAAATATTTTTTAGATTACACCAGCTGATGATTATTTATCACCCTTTGGATCATCAGAAAGTTGGTGTATATTGGTCCGTCTGTCCTGGATCAGCTCAGTTTTTTTATTGGATTTGAGCGGTCTGAACTGGGTCAGGCCAGTAGAGTAGGAGAATGTGTCAGATCGAATAATCCAAAACCCTAATAAAGTCTGACGCATAACTCGAAATTTTGCAGGCTGAGTTTTATCGGACTGGGTCTGGATCGATTACGGACCGGTTGCTGGTAGTTCCATTTTTAAAAAAATAGACTTTATGATTTAGGAAATGGCCAAGTAGTTTTTAGACTTTTAATATATATATATATATATATATGTCACGCTCCAGTCCCAAAATATCGAGGGACTAGCCACGTGGCAATGGCCAGCAGCACACTCCGATGGACAAACCCAATATAATGGACCCATCAAGGTGTACTTAAGATGTAAAACAACAATATGGGCTATGGTACTAATCTCATCCACAGAAATAAATACAATCAATATCAGAAATATAAAGCAATATCAAGTTTCAATAAAACATAACTCGGGGAACAACCCGATAATGAGTTTGATACATCAACTCAATAGACTGGAAATAAAGAGTCTAACAATAGAAATAACTGAGTATATAATATGCATATACTCAGGAGAAATCCTCAGCGATCACCTCGTCCTCGGGTTCTGGTACTGCTCCATAGACTGCTCCTGTCTCGTACACCTCGGGGTAGATCTCCTCCGCTAAAACTGGGGACATAATCCAGATCCAGGTCCTTAGGGGACATAGTAAGGTACAAGAATAACTCAAGCCAAAATAAATGCAGTGCAAATAAATGAATCAATAGGGTAAACTATGTAACCAGCTATGTGATATGCAAGTGAGAGCATTATTCATACTCAGGCTGAGACTACTACAGGCTCTGTGTCGGGGAAATCCATAGCAGTATTTTCTCGAAGGGCCAGTAAATGTGCCAAAGCTCTGTGTCAGAGTTTAAGGCACCTCTAGTAAAGTAATATATATATATATATATATATATATATAATCAGCCTTTGATATGGTAATACTCTCCCCACCCAATGTAATCACACGTCTCATGTCTATGATACACAAGATCATATCTAATGCAGCAAGTCATATGCGAGCTCTGGATATAAAATGTCTATGTCACAAATCCTGTAGCCTATACAAAATCACCATAAATGACTCAGGAAGATTCGGTTTCATGAATAGTGTCAGGTGTCCTATGGTATGACGTACTTGATAATGCAAGCACAAAATGTATAGTGTCTCGATATCCATGTCTAGGTGACGTTACACAACTTCGTGTACAGTGTTGACACCCGAATGTTATTCGGACGCTAAGCAATGTCACACGGTCCTAGGTTGAACATTTATATCATATAATTAAATCAAGAGAACATTATGTAGTAAATACTGCAAGATTGGCAAGGTACACTTGCTTGGGATTTGGTTACCAACTACGGTTTTGGTATCAGCGGGTTCTGTAGGTACTCCTCCGGTTGCTGAAATAGACATTACCATCATGTTCAGAAGACATCAAATAGCTAGAATTGTCTGTCCATAAGTCCAATTTGGACACAGGGGCAAAAATGACAGTTTCTGGTCAAAGCGTGGTCCACATGTGGCCCGCTTCGCACTGAAAAATATGCCAGAGACAAAGTTCTCCAAATTCGTCAAAATTAGTGTCCACAAGTCCAGAACAACGATACGAACCCAACGGAATGTCCAGAACTGGATTCCGATGAGCCGATCACAAAATCGCTCGTCAAGTGGAGCCGTGGGGCCCACGATACGCAATTTTGTCAATGTTCTCAGAATCGAACCAAACTTGGATTATAGGACCAGCATATTGCTACGAGTCCGATGACGCAAGTTTCGTTTCGATACGATATGCATACACGAAGTTACAACGAGTTTCAGAACATGGTCGATACGGGGTGTTGTCGATGGATACGTGTTGATTTCGGTGTGTGTAAACCCCCTCGACCAGATTTCAGTATTTTTAGGATTATTTTAACAATTTAGGATTTATGGCAATATTTTAATTTATTTTGCCTACATACCCTGTTGACTTGTGCACCTGTCCGTCACCGAATTATTTGGAGCTTTAACCTGACTGTTATTCCCAAACAAAGTTCACATACCTGTCCTAGACATGTTAGACTATTTTTCTGAATTTTGTGCAACTCTCAGATGCTTTATTTTGAGCCTCGTTTGAGACGCACAACTATCGTTACAAAAGTCCGTATTTATTTCCTATTTAATTTCCTGCTCTTTACCCACCTCTGTACCAATAGAGATTTGAGGCCCAACATGCACCTGTTTTGCCCAAACAAAAATACGATAATTTTCTACACTGAGTATACTACATTTAGTGTATTGACACCGTAGAAAAATTATGATCCTATCTGCCTCTAAATAATTAGAGAACACCGTGCGCAGTATTTATTAATTAATTAAATACGGTGACCCGTATCACCCAGAAACCAGGTCCAACCCCTGCCCAGACTCACCCCCATTCCCCCAGGGCCCTCACATAGCAATTTACCTCAATTCTGTGAATTTTAGAATTTTCAGGAATCGTGTGTTTTTTCAGACAATTTCGTAATTGCGCAATTTCCCAAAATAGGACCTTTACGCAATTTATGAAATTATAGGGACTTTCTTGCAAATTGCAGAGCGAGGTGTCACCCCCCTCATTGGCCGGTGAACCTGCGCCGTCCATTTGGACGCGAGACCCACCCGAAAAGATCCCGAAAATATCCCAAAATATCCTTAAAATATCCCAAAAATATCTTTAGATATTTTTCTTATTTTAATAATTAATTCTTTTATAAAAGAAAAAGAAAAGAAAAAAAAAACAAAAACAAAAAAACCCAAACCCTTCCCTGACCCTAGCCCGCAGCCGACCGGCCCCCCCTGGCCGGCGGCGACGCACCCCGCGGCCGGAGCGGCGAGCCCCGCCGGAGCCCCCCTGGCTCTCTCTCTCCTCCCCGCTCTCTCTCTCCCTAGCTCTTCCTTCCCTCTCCCCTCCCAGCCATTTCCCTCCCCCGCGGCGGCCGTCTCCGCCACCCGACCGCCGGCGAGCTCCGACCCCGACCCCCCCGCTGAGCCCGCCACCACCATCCCCTCTTCCCCTTCCCGATCTCCTCCTCCTCTTCTCGTTCTTTCCCCCACCCGAGCCCTTCCTGACCCCGACCTCGCCGGAGCGGCGAGCCGACCCTCTTCCAGCGCCTCCTCCAGCGAGTCGCCCTCCTCCAACGAGCCGCCCCGGCCAGTCTCCAGCGACCCTAGGGCTGCCGTGGACATGGACACGGTCAGGACACGGCCCCTTCATGTCGACACGGACACGAAAATTCGATTTTTCGGAGCTCCGTTCAGGTAACTGTTTCTCTCTGCTCGTTTACTCATTTTCGATTCTGTCTGTTGCATCTCGTAGGCTGTGTGACCCTCTCGGTGCCCGTGCAACCCGCTCGGAGCATCGCGTCCTGTGGCGATCGCAAAGCGCGATCCAAATACAGGAAAAACAACGACCCGATTCACCCCGGAACTGGGTACGCCCCGCCAAACGGGACGACTTGGTCGCACGCGGTCTTTACCAAAACGTGCGCAACGTTGATACGGACGTGTAGGAATTCGGAGAAGTTGATTTGGATGTGCGTGCACACCGGAATCAACGCGTATCCGCCGACACCGCCCCGTATCCGTCAGTTCTGGAACACGCTGCAACTTTGTGTACACACGTCGGATCGAGACGAAACTTGCGCCATCGGACTCGTAGCAATACGCTGGTCCTGTGAGCCAAGTTTGGTTCGATTCTGAGAACGTTGACAAAATCGCGTATCGTGGGCCCCACCGGCTCCACCTGACGGGCGATTTTGTGATCGGCTCACCGGAATCCAATTCTGGAAGTTCCGTTGGGTTCGTATCGACGTTCTGGACTTGTTGACACTAAGTTTGGCGAATTTGGAGACCTTTGACCCTGACACGTTTTTCGGTGCAAAGTGGGCCCACATGTGGACCCCGCTTTGACCGGAAACTGTCATTTTTGCCCCTGTGTCCAAATTGGACTTAAGGACAGGCGTTTCTAGCTATTTGATATTTTCTGAGACTGTTAGTGATGTTTATTTCAGCATCCGGAGACATTTATTCTGAGGCCATAGTTTCTGACTTTTGGCACTTGACATCTGGACGTTATATTTTGCAGCTCTCTTGCCAGGCAAGTATACCTTGCCTTGTTGTACTGTTTAAATTCAGTTATTGTTAGTTACATGTCTATTTATTTAATATTATATAAATGTGCGCGTCCGAGAAGACTCGGGTGCAGTCAACGATGGCGTTGACGTTAGGACTTGTGTCTGACCTAGTGTCTAGTAGACCCACCTAAAGTTGTGAAGTTATTGATATAACTTCTCAGGCCTTGACACGTATCATTACACGTCACAGAGTGAGTACATGTAGGGACGCGTGCCTCATGCGCGACTGGCCATCAGTGTGAGCAACACGTGTAGTGGTATTTAGCTCAGTTGTTTATTTTATTGAGACTTGCATCATAGTAGGAGGTGTCCACGTCGTTTTCACGACTTGTACATCTATATTGGGCGGGAAAGACACTTAGTAGGCGTATGGGACACCCCCTCCTTGAGTCTTTTATCCTTCGATCCATGCTCCTCGGAGATGGACGATTGCAGAGTTCCCTGAGTCGGGGGCATATGACACATATACTAGCCAGTCCCGACGATTGGTGAATTACGTCAGCATATGTCTAGCCACACATTCCCATGCGTACTACAAGGTCTTTAAATTGCATTCACTTAGATGGTTAGCACACCCCTTTATTTATTCAGTATTTACATTATGGCATGTCATTTTTCTGTATCTTGCTATGTCCCTCTGAGGACCTGGTCCCCTGCCAGGTGTATATGTTCTTGAGTACTCGCAGGAGCACAGATCCGGACAGGTTATATATATTTTCCGAGGAGGTCTTCTCTTCGAGCCTCGGGATTGTCAGATGTTGTTCTTTTATGGTGTGTATTCTGGTTCCTTTTATATTCCATATCGGCAGTGGATTTGTTTCCATCCGACTGTCATTCTTTAGTTATTTACTGTTGAGATTTAGTTACCTAGTTATTGGTTATTCATGTCTATGTGATTTCTGTGGATGAGATTTAGATATTACCCTGTGACTTGTGATTAAATATACCACTGGTGAATTGTTGTTCATTATACAGCGTACGCACGTATATATGGTTTCCATATATTGGAGTTGCCATATATACGGGCGGCTGGCATCGTTACGTATCCTAGTCCTACGTATTTTGGGACTGGGGCGTGACAGTGTTTTTAGTGGTGGCCCATGCAGGTCGAGAGCATATTGTCTCGGTTACGTTACTGTACCGAGCAAGCCTGCACCTAGGATTAGAGTATAGGATCTCATCCATAATTGTCTATGACTTATCTTCCTTCTAGTCTGTCCTACTTACATAATTGCATCCTGCTTGATTCATGTGCTTCCCTGATAATTTCTTGAGTTTAGCCCCTGCTAGAATATAGGAATCCCTGTTGATAGAAGGATAATTAGGGTAGCATTCCTATTAAGAACACAACTAGGGCATGGACATATCCTTAAGTTCAGACTACTTAATGAACCCTAACTTTCCATACTATCTAATGAACCCTAGCGTCACTTACCTATAGTTAACTTATCATTATCCCTTGACATATTTATGTATGACTTGAGTATAGTATGAACACTACTAGGATTAGTCAGAGATAGGATTATTAGAGATTTGACTATAGTATTGACCCTAGTCTAGAGGAACCAATAGAAAATCCAAGATTGAATACCAGGACTGAAATCCCATCCTAAGTTTGGATAAACCAGAGTGTTACACCAGAAACTCTTTACCCTTGTTGGCGTAAAGCCAATTGACCGTAGTTAGCGTAAAGGCCAAATGACTTTTCTGATTGGCGTAAAAGCCAAATTATGTAGAAGCTTGTCCCCTTTACGCCGCCCTTAGTCTTCCTTATCCTGCGTATGACGCATCATGCCAGCCACGTAGGTAACTGCCCTGCGTAAACCTGATGATTCATAGATAACCAGCGTAGAGTAACCTGATTAAGCGTACAATATAAGGATAGGATGTTAGCATATTTGTTACAGCCTTAGCTTTCCCCAGGCACGACCAAATCCTGCGCAGAGATACGCCTCGAGCCCTGTGCAAAAAGAAACAGCTTTCTGACAGGACATCTGGCTTTGTCTCACCTCAAGCGAATGACTGGTATCCAATAAAGTCACTAAACGACAACTTGGGTTCCCGTGCAAATTCATCATCACAAACCATCCACTCGATCGTTGTACAAATTACTTTTGTCAGATGTCAGGATTCACTAAATTTGACTGACAAACTCATGAGTTTTTCGTACAACTTTACGCTACGACGAATAATAGACTTTACGCAGGAGATATTTTAGCGTAGATTTTAGCGCAAAACTTTTACGCTCAGATTTTCACCCAGACTTTTACGCGCAGACTGTACGTACAGACTTTTTACGCGGACAGCTCTAAAGTTCTACCTTACGTTTCTCTGTGTTGCGCGGATAGCCCTGAAGCCATGCGTTATGCCAAATTATTTTATCTCTGCTTTACGCAGACAACCTCGAATCCATACTTTACGCAGACTTCCTTAAATCTCTGTTTTAGGCAGACAACCTATAGTGTTTATATAGATTATAGAATTTAGAAGGCCATACCTCTTTTGGGTCAACTAGCGACTTAGTCAAGGATTTAGAATTATAATTGTAGATTTTGTTGAGTCTTGTCTTTTTGTGAATTTGAATTGTTTTGTAATTTCTCGTATCATAATCTAGCATACTTATATTTACTATACTACCTTGACTCATACTGCTATTATAGCCTAGTTTTGCAAGCTTATTCCTTATCGAGCTTGTTCATGACACATGTGTTATTGGGGCCTGATCCACTCCACTAATACAATTGTCTATTCAGAATCAGTGTATTACGGTCTGATCAACCTTAGTGCATTTTGATTCACCCTTCGCATAACTACTTTACGTGGATTGAGAGATATAGTGATTAGTAGACAGATGTACTTGCCCTCTAGATATGTCTGAGCATATCGTATCAGTTACCTAGCTGTGCTAATACGAATATGTGAATAGGGATTACCAAAAATAGTATTTCAATCCACAACTACCTTGACAATTTCCATTTGAATTCTTTAAACGCCTTGAATCTCCATACTTTTAATTTATTACCTTCCCCCTTGAACTCTTGATTACTGTTTTCAGTCTTCCCTTATTTCGGAAAGACGAAACCTCGTGCTTAGTATAAATATGAAAGTGTATTGTTTCTGTAGCTATTTCTGTTTGTTTCTGGGTAATTACCAAACCCTATTGTTAGATTAGATTGCAGTTTAAAACTGTACTATTTTTAGAATGACCTTCGCTACCTACCTAACGTTCTATTACATTCCTGGTACGTGCATCACTATAGCAGCATGAAATTTTTTGCCTCGTAACTCGGGTCAAATTCAGAACCCAAGTATTACGATTAAGAATGTATCATTTTGTTGACAGGAGTCTAAATGGATTTCACCTGGATAAACAATTGCTTAACTCCTGAAAGGATAGCAGCACCTATGACTAGGTTGACTTATAAGGATTAAGAATTCCTATGGACCAACGAGTGTCAAGCCGCTTTCGAGGAGTTGAAGAAGCGACTGACCATAGCACCGTATTGACTATTCCATCCGGATCAGGCGGTTATGTGATCTACAGACGCATCAGGAAAAAGTTTGGGATGTGTATTAATACAGGATGGCAAGGTAATGGCATATGCATCTAGACAATTATGAGTACATGAGAAGAATTTGGAACTTGCAACTGTCGTAATTACTCTGAAGTTATGAAGACATTACTTATATGAGGCAAATCATAAGATTACACGACATACCAGTCATCATTTTACCAGACAAGGATTCGCGTGACCCGAGTTGGTAGTCAACGCAGTAGAGACAGTTAAGTAAATACAAGGACCCCTGCGAGCAGTGCGAGACAGACAGTAGTAGTGAGCAGACTGTCATTATCGTCCCGTGGAATTCAAAAGAGGACGATCATGTCATCTTGAGGATATCACCTACTAGAGACACCATTCGATTTGGAGGACGCGGCAAGTTGAGTCCAAGGTATGTTGGACCATTGACGTGCTAGAAAGAGTGGAAGTAGTGGCATATCAACTTGCGCTACCACCTTCACTTGAGGAAGTACTTGATGTATTCCACGTATCGCAACTCAGGCGATATGTGACAGACAGCAGTCAGGTTCTCAACCATTCGGAGATCACCATTAGACCGAGCTTATCGTATCTAGAGCAACCCGTAGAAATCCTTGATTATCGAGAAAAGGTATTGAGGAATCAGTCTATTCCATTGGTCCGCGTAACATGAAAGCATGGCGCGCCAGGAGAATCTACTTGGAAGCGTGTGGACGACATGCGTAAACGCTTTTCGAACCTATTCGTAAACCAAGATATAAATTACTTTGTTAAATTATATCTTATGCCGTCTTTGACTTCTACCCCGGCTTAGTTTTAATTTCGAGGACGAAATTTTTATAAGTTGGGTAGATTGTAAACCCCCTCGACCAGATTTCAGTATTTTTAGGATTATTTTAACAATTTAGGATTTATGGCAATATTTTAATTTATTTTGCCTACATACCCTGTTGACTTGTGCACCTGTCCGTCACCGAATTATTTGGAGCTTTAACCTGACTGTTATTCCCAAACAAAGTTCACATACCTGTCCTAGACATGTTAGACTATTTTCCTGAATTTTGTGCAACTCTCAGATGCTTTATTTTGAGCCTCGTTTGAGACGCACAACTATCGTTACAAAAGTCCGTATTTATTTCCTATTTAATTTCCTGCTCTTTACCCACCTCTGTACCAATAGAGATTTGAGGCCCAACATGCACCTGTTTTGCCCAAACAAAAATACGATAATTTTCTACACTGAGTATACTACATTTAGTGTATTGACACCGTAGAAAAATTATGATCCTATCTGCCTCTAAATAATTAGAGAACACCGTGCGCAGTATTTATTAATTAATTAAATACGGTGACCCGTATCACCCAGAAACCAGGTCCAACCCCTGCCCAGACTCACCCCCATTCCCCCAGGGCCCTCACATAGCAATTTACCTCAATTCTGTGAATTTTAGAATTTTCAGGAATCGTGTGTTTTTTCAGACAATTTCGTAATTGCGCAATTTCCCAAAATAGGACCTTTACGCAATTTATGAAATTATAGGGACTTTCTTGCAAATTGCAGAGCGAGGTGTCACCCCCCTCATTGGCCGGTGAACCTGCGCCGTCCATTTGGACGCGAGACCCACCCGAAAAGATCCCGAAAATATCCCAAAATATCCTTAAAATATCCCAAAAATATCTTTAGATATTTTTCTTATTTTAATAATTAATTCTTTTATAAAAGAAAAAGAAAAGAAAAAAAAAAACAAAAACAAAAAAACCCAAACCCTTCCCTGACCCTAGCCCGCAGCCGACCGGCCCCCCCTGGCCGGCGGCGACGCACCCCGCGGCCGGAGCGGCGAGCCCCGCCGGAGCCCCCCCTGGCTCTCTCTCTCCTCCCCGCTCTCTCTCTCCCTAGCTCTTCCTTCCCTCTCCCCTCCCAGCCATTTCCCTCCCCCGCGGCGGCCGTCTCCGCCACCCGACCGCCGGCGAGCTCCGACCCCGACCCCCCCGCTGAGCCCGCCACCACCATCCCCTCTTCCCCTTCCCGATCTCCTCCTCCTCTTCTCGTTCTTTCCCCCACCCGAGCCCTTCCTGACCCCGACCTCGCCGGAGCGGCGAGCCGACCCTCTTCCAGCGCCTCCTCCAGCGAGTCGCCCTCCTCCAACGAGCCGCCCCGGCCAGTCTCCAGCGACCCTAGGGCTGCCGTGGACATGGACACGGTCAGGACACGGCCCCTTCATGTCGACACGGACACGAAAATTCGATTTTTCGGAGCTCCGTTCAGGTAACTGTTTCTCTCTGCTCGTTTACTCATTTTCGATTCTGTCTGTTGCATCTCGTAGGCTGTGTGACCCTCTCGGTGCCCGTGCAACCCGCTCGGAGCATCGCGTCCTGTGGCGATCGCAAAGCGCGATCCAAATACAGGAAAAACAACGACCCGATTCACCCCGGAACTGGGTACGCCCCGCCAAACGGGACGACTTGGTCGCACGCGGTCTTTACCAAAACGTGCGCAACGTTGATACGGACGTGTAGGAATTCGGAGAAGTTGATTTGGATGTGCGTGCACACCGGAATCAACGCGTATCCGCCGACACCGCCCCGTATCCGTCAGTTCTGGAACACGCTGCAACTTTGTGTACACACGTCGGATCGAGACGAAACTTGCGCCATCGGACTCGTAGCAATACGCTGGTCCTGTGAGCCAAGTTTGGTTCGATTCTGAGAACGTTGACAAAATCGCGTATCGTGGGCCCCACCGGCTCCACCTGACGGGCGATTTTGTGATCGGCTCACCGGAATCCAATTCTGGAAGTTCCGTTGGGTTCGTATCGACGTTCTGGACTTGTTGACACTAAGTTTGGCGAATTTGGAGACCTTTGACCCTGACACGTTTTTCGGTGCAAAGTGGGCCCACATGTGGACCCCGCTTTGACCGGAAACTGTCATTTTTGCCCCTGTGTCCAAATTGGACTTAAGGACAGGCGTTTCTAGCTATTTGATATTTTCTGAGACTGTTAGTGATGTTTATTTCAGCATCCGGAGACATTTATTCTGAGGCCATAGTTTCTGACTTTTGGCACTTGACATCTGGACGTTATATTTTGCAGCTCTCTTGCCAGGCAAGTATACCTTGCCTTGTTGTACTGTTTAAATTCAGTTATTGTTAGTTACATGTCTATTTATTTAATATTATATAAATGTGCGCGTCCGAGAAGACTCGGGTGCAGTCAACGATGGCGTTGACGTTAGGACTTGTGTCTGACCTAGTGTCTAGTAGACCCACCTAAAGTTGTGAAGTTATTGATATAACTTCTCAGGCCTTGACACGTATCATTACACGTCACAGAGTGAGTACATGTAGGGACGCGTGCCTCATGCGCGACTGGCCATCAGTGTGAGCAACACGTGTAGTGGTATTTAGCTCAGTTGTTTATTTTATTGAGACTTGCATCATAGTAGGAGGTGTCCACGTCGTTTTCACGACTTGTACATCTATATTGGGCGGGAAAGACACTTAGTAGGCGTATGGGACACCCCCTCCTTGAGTCTTTTATCCTTCGATCCATGCTCCTCGGAGATGGACGATTGCAGAGTTCCCTGAGTCGGGGGCATATGACACATATACTAGCCAGTCCCGACGATTGGTGAATTACGTCAGCATATGTCTAGCCACACATTCCCATGCGTACTACAAGGTCTTTAAATTGCATTCACTTAGATGGTTAGCACACCCCTTTATTTATTCAGTATTTACATTATGGCATGTCATTTTTCTGTATCTTGCTATGTCCCTCTGAGGACCTGGTCCCCTGCCAGGTGTATATGTTCTTGAGTACTCGCAGGAGCACAGATCCGGACAGGTTATATATATTTTCCGAGGAGGTCTTCTCTTCGAGCCTCGGGATTGTCAGATGTTGTTCTTTTATGGTGTGTATTCTGGTTCCTTTTATATTCCATATCGGCAGTGGATTTGTTTCCATCCGACTGTCATTCTTTAGTTATTTACTGTTGAGATTTAGTTACCTAGTTATTGGTTATTCATGTCTATGTGATTTCTGTGGATGAGATTTAGATATTACCCTGTGACTTGTGATTAAATATACCACTGGTGAATTGTTGTTCATTATACAGCGTACGCACGTATATATGGTTTCCATATATTGGAGTTGCCATATATACGGGCGGCTGGCATCGTTACGTATCCTAGTCCTACGTATTTTGGGACTGGGGCGTGACAGTGTGCACGCACATCCAAATCAACTTCCGCGAAATCCCACACGTCCGTATTAACGGCGCGCACCTTTCAGTAAAGTCTGCAGACGACCAAGTCGTCCCGTTTAGCGGGGCGCACCTAGTTTCGGGGAAAAATAGGATAATAATTTTCCTGATTTTGTGTCGTAGTTTGCGATCGCCATAGGACGCGATACTACGAGCAAATTGCACGGGTATCGAGAGGGTTATGCAGTCTACGCGTCACAGCAGACGGAACGAAAAATAGGACAGCGAGAAGAGAGAAACAGTCACCTGAACAGGGCTCCAAAAGTGACTGAAAAATACAATTCCGTGAGGCGGCGCGACGCGGGCACGGCAGGCCGTTGCTGCTGCTGGTCTTCGTTGTGGAGGCTCGGCGGTGCTGGAGTCGTCGGCGTGTCAGGCGGAGGTGGCTGGGTCGAGGTCGACCGGGAACGTCGGCTCTGGTGGCGGTGGCAGCGGGGGTGGCCGGGGCTCGGGCGGAGTGGTGGTTGCAAAGGAGGAAGGTGGCGGTGGTGTTGGTGGACGATGGTGGAGGTGGAGGAGACGGCGGAGGGGAGACACGGTGGCGGCTGTGGCTGGGTGCAGCGGGTCGAGGGGTCAGCGAAGTAAGGCGGTGGAGAGAGTTGGTGGTTGTCGTTGGGTCGTCGTGGGGTTTAAATAGGGAGCGGGGAGGAGCTGGGCGGACGGTCGGTGGGGATAGGAGGAGATGGCGGCTGTTGGGGAGGCGAACCGAGGGGTAGCCGGCGGGGATCCCGGCGGTCGGCAGGGTGGAAACGGTGGAGGGGAATCGGCAAAGTCGGGGGATTTGGGAATTCGACGGTTAGGGTTTCGTAACAGTAGCGGGTTAACGGGTCTTAGCGGGTTCGGGTTTAGGATCCGGATCCGCCCCGATCCGATAGGGTATGGGTCGGGTTCAGGTTAACGGGTTCCAGATTGGGTTCAGACCCGACCCGCTAGGGGTTTGGGCCCGGTTTAGAATTTTGGGGCGGTCTGGGTTGGTTTGGTTCAAAAATAAACCGGGTTTATTTTGGTTTATATTGGTTTATTAAATAACTTAGTTTTTAGGTCTTTAAAAATGGTTCCGGGGCCCAATAAATTCCAGAAAAATTAACCTTTGTCTAATATTTTATTTTACATCCAAAAATATTATTTTCCTAATATTTTATAATTTAATAAAAATATTTAAAAATTATTTAAAACCAGAATACCTTGATTTTAATTAGTAAAAAAACACAAAAAAATTCCAGAAAAAATCTGAAAATTAATTTTTAAATTCTAAAAAATCTGGGGGTTTACAATATACCCCCTTAAGAGGATTGAGTCCTCGCAATCAAAGAGTTAACCGGTCTGCAAAGATGACACGGTTTGCAAAACAGGTTCGAAGCACGACCCCATCGAAGAATCATGATCAAGGAGAATCAAAGGATGAGGGTTTAAGCAAAACACATAGGGAAAAATATCATTTTCCTAAGCAATAGAATTTATGCAATTTTAAGAGTGAAGAAAATCTAGTTAAAGCAAGAAAACTACAGCTTAGAAAAACTAGGTCATCAATGAGGCGAATGAACTCTGCATTGTACTCTTCTATCGTCGTATTGCCTTGAATGAGGCGATTAAACTTGTCTCGAAGTTCTGATTGAGCAGTAGATGGAATGTACATCTCCTGAAAGAGTCTAGAGAACTCTTTCCAAGTGACTCGGTCTGGTCCGAGCCGTCTCTCCTTAGAGAGCCACCAGTGATGTGCATTGCCCGTCAACTACATCCGGACGACAATCATCCAACGCTCCTTGGAAGCTCAGCTGCTTCTAATTGATGTTGAGTGTTTGTGAGCCACTCATGAACTTCAGTGGGCTCCTCCTTGCCAGAAAAGGTACGGGGCTTCAGCTGGCAAAAGTCGGTGATAGAGCCCGTCGTTGGCCGTCATGTTGGTAGATCTGCCTACTCCAGTGTGGTTACTAGGCTGCTCCTCAAGTTCTCTGCCTCATGACGCTGAGCCTCTTGTTGAATTTGTTGTTGAGCTTGCATCATTGCGTAGATCATTTGAAATATTTGCTGACCATCCATAGGCTGTCCTGGTGGAAAGGTAGGCATTTCCTGACCACGTGCATACACGAAGTTACAACGAGTTTCAGAACATGGCCGACACGGGGTGTTGTCGACGGATACGCATTGATTCCGGTGTGTACGCACATCCAAATCAACTTTCGCGAAATCTCACACGTCCGTATTAACATCGCGCACCTTTCTGTGAAGTTCGCACACGACCAAGTCGTCCTGTTTAGCTGGGCGCACCCAGTTCCGCAGAAAAATAGGGTAATAATTTTCCTAATTTTGGGTCGTAGTTTACGATCGCCACAGGACGCGATACCCCGAACAAATTGTACGTATATCGAGAGGGTCATGCAGTCTATGCGTCACAACACCTGAACAGGGCTCCGAAAGTGAATGAAAAATACAATTCTGCGAGGCGGTGCGACGCGGCACGGTGGCGGCTAGGGCACGGTGGGCCGCTGCTGCTGGTGGTATTCGTCGTCGAGGCTCGGCGGCGCTGGAGTCGTCGGCGGGTCAGGCGGAGGTGGCTGGGTCGAGGTCGGCCGAGAACGTCTGCTCTGGTGGCGGTGGCAGCGGGGGTGGCCGGGGCTCGGGTGGAGTGGTGGTTGCAGAGGAGGAAGGTGGTGGTGGTGTTGGTGGACGATGGTTGATGCGGAGGAGACGGTGGAGGGGAGACACGGTGGCGGCTGTGGCTGGGTGCAGCGGGTCGAGGGGTCAGCGGAGGAAGGCGGTGGAGAGAGGTGGTGGTTGTCGTCGGGTCGTCGTGGGGTTTAAATAGGGAGCGAGGAGGAGCTGGTCGGACGGCCGGTGGGGATAGTAGGAGATTTTGGGACGACCCGACCCGCTAGGGGTTTGGGCCCGGTTCAGAACTTTGGGCCGGTCTGGGTTGGTTTGGTTAAAAAATAAACCGGATTTATTTTGGTTTATATTGGTTTATTTAATAACTTAGTTTTTAGGTCTTTAAAAATGGTTCCGGGGCCCAATAAATTCCAGAAAAATTAACCTATGTCTAATATTTTATTTTACATCGAAAAATATTATTTTTCTCATATTTTATTATTTAATAAAAATATATAAAATTATTTAAAACCAGAATACCTTGATTTTAATTAGTGAAAAAATACAGAAAAATTCCAGAAAAATTTTGAAAATTAATTTTTAAATTCTAAAAAATCTAGGGGTTTACAATATATATATATATATATATATATATATATATATATATATATATATATATATATATATTATGGCTTTGGGCTTTTGGATACAGAGTATGAGTCTTTAATTATATAAAAAAAGGTAAGAATATTTTTTTATTTAATTGATAAATCTTCAATATATATTATTCTCGTTACAAAAGTGTTTGTTGTGTGGCTTATGCTTAAGTTTCTGTTTCAACTTCCCTTCAAGCTTCATTTGTGATACCAAAAAGGAAACTGGTAGAGAGGTTGAAAGCAGAAGCTCAAACGTAAGTCGTATCAAAATAACATATATTGAAAAATGATACAATTTTTTAATAAGATGCATAATACTAGATATAATTATCTAGATGCCTATGTAGATTTTCTATGCCACAGTTAGATTTTTATTGGATTCATTTTTTGCAAGCCAAATATTCAATAAGAATTGGACGCGTGTTTATTCTTTCACTATCATGCTCATAATAAATTCGTCAAAATGGTGCCAGATTTCTGATCTCATCCAATTATAATTCATTACTTCTCCAAAGCCTAGTGTCCACTGATGTGCGTGGGTTTGAGGCCATTGGACCTCGAGGTTGCAGTGGGTGGCGGTCCTTCTAATGATGATCAAGGTCACCACCTTCTAGAAATAGGGGTTGCTTGCTCCCAACCGAGTTTATGACCCTTGCCTAAGGGAGACTCTGTAATGCAACATTTATTTTGTATTAAATCATGATAACAGAACTTTTGTGCGGTCAATTTAGACTTCGGGCATGTAGCTCTCAACATTTACCTTAATTCGGCAAAAGTGATCTACGATCCCCATAACAAAAGGAAGAGACCGATCGAGCGTCCAAATGGGGATGTAGATTGATTCAAGCCAAAAAAGTTTGTTTATATGAGAGAGAGCGTACTTTAGGGGAGTCCGTCAGTTATTAATTGGATCCTCTGATTGGTTCTCCCTACAGATAAGTAGGTTCTTTAATGGAGGACCATTAATGAATTTTCTCATGAGATAGTATCCCACCTTACTAAGGTGTGCTCAATGCTTCTCTTAGTAAGATGGAGGCTGAGCCTTGTTCCAAGAAGGCTAAAGTCGATGCCATGCTTAAAGCGAGAGGGGTTGGAATCAAGATCACGTTTATAGAGCCAGCTCCTCGCCTTACAAAGTCTTACATATCATCGAGGGGGGGGGGGGGGGGGGGGGGGGGTGGTGGGGTGTTCTTTTATGGAGTAACCCCTAATAATGCCTTAAAGAGGGTGAGGGAAGTAGATCTTTTGAACAGACATCCTGCACTATGTTTAGACAATTCTATATTATTGGGCCATG
>JAYESA010000053.1:600000-800590 GCA_036927795.1 Iris macrosiphon | reverse complement strand
GTTAGTCCTGTGGATCCACCTTTTGGATCTGAAGACTGAACAACCAACAACCCCCCACCCAACCCCCCTACAATATACTGACCATTTATGAAAATTTTGGGTCAGGTCCAGATGTTTCATTACAACCGACACAAAAATTCAGAAGAACATGTACCTAGTAAACTTTAAACTTTTCCTTATATTTTCCAATGGAAACGGATACAAATTCGGTCAGGTAGAAATTATGTGAACTCAAACCCTACCTCTTTCGAGGACCGGGTCCATTTTTCAGTAACGAGCCCTTCCTGCCCAAATCCCATTACGGGTCTGGTTTGGTCCGTGTCCAAATGGAAGGCCTAGCTACTACAGAAAAAGTGCAAGTGTGGCTTCAATTATAATTCATCAGAAGCTTCCTTCTACAATACAGTATGAGATAATCGGATCAACATAGAGTTCTCTCTGTTCTGCTCTCCTTTTTTTTCAGTATGATTGACATTCCTTATTTCGTTCGCTTTACAAAGAACGGCTGTGGAAATATATCAGAAAATTATACACAGTTCTCGTGTAGCCGAAGCTTTAGACTGTTGCGGCTTTGAGACTAAGAAGATCAGACACTTTACTGGTGTAGTAGTCTGGCTGGATGGAGTTGGAGGGGCTTTCGAGCATTTGCAGACTAGTCACACCTACAAAAGAGCAATATCCCAAACTTAAGTACCATGAGCGGTATCAAGTTACGAGTACAAGATAATAAATCCCTGCAAATTTAACCTGATAGAACGAGAAGGGTTTTGCAGCCACCATTCTGGCCAAATAGAATATCCGTATCCAATCTGTCCCCTACCATGCATATCTGTGACTTGAGAATGCCGAACCTGCATGATCAATTAGAGAAGAATTAGAACCAACCATGCAAAATCACTCAAAAGACCTCCCGACACACTACTTTACAAGAATGCATCCTGCATTTAGACCGCGATGGCCTCAACGTCTAATCTGTCTCAGGAGTTCAATCAGACAAGTTTCCAAATTTGAAGGAGACTCATCCTGTTCGAGATGTGGAAGGACCAAACTGTTGCAGTCCTTGGCCATGTCGAGACAGTCGGATATGTTTATTATAATCCAGCAGGATGCTCGGTTTCTGATTTGGTACTAGTTTCCGCACACAGGATTGCATCCCTTGATGGTGTGTAATCACTACCAACAGACAAATGAGTTGCTTTTCCTCTTAATGACGTTTCTATAAATTGGGGCTTCACAATCTAAGACATTTCTACATAAATACTTCCTTTTGGATGTGAAGCATCTCCAATTAGATTTATTTCCTTCTAGGGATTGAGGATATTTATGGCCTTTAATTACTGCAAGTGGAAGCCAGGATTAACATCATATGGAATAAAAAACCCAATTGTTTCATGAATCAACTTTCATTATGCTTATCGTGTTCTTTCCAGCACAAAATGCAGGATAATTCAATCTTTAAAGACTCATAGATATTTATTGCAAAGATGAAAAATAATAAAACACAATAACTTAATTCTATCCATATATGTGTATATACATCTAACACTAAAGAGGTACTTCATACTCTTATATCCCAATCTCTCATACATATTTCATTCCAAAGAAGAAAAAAATAGTGGATAAAGTTTTAATTTTATGCTTCATAGATTTATCTTGAATACTTGGTTGGGATTTCCTCCCTTTTAGTTGTTAGATCAGATTGGAACTGATTTCCTCACTTCTACTTCTCTTTCGCCTATAGTTCAGTATCTTGTAAGCCCTCAAACTCTACCATTGTTTTAGTCGTCTATGAAAATGACAAATGCTAAGAGTAGAATTGGCATATTCTATTTTCTTACTTTTTCGATACGTAATCCATCATAAATGTTGAGGGCTTTCCTACAACAAGTGGTTCCTGCTGGGTTGAGCCACGAAGTGCACCAACCATTGACCCACCACCTGAAACCAAAGGAATCAACATATTAGGGACACTACAACATTATATGCATACTACAAAAAGTTTTTTTTGTGCATGAAGCTAAAACTTCTAAAAATATGTACAATTATTTGACTATATATATTGTTTTTGAGACAAATAATTTTACTAGATCTTATGTCTAAACAAGCAAACTTTTATAATAGGGAGACGGATTAGGCAAAAGATAAATAAAGACTTTGTGACCAATAGTACATCAGAAGTTGCCAGACATTTCCAGTTATAAACATACAACTACCTATTAGCGTTCATGAGCTGCACAATGTAATAACTTCCGAACCATGAGCTTCAGAACTTGGTCCCTCTGTCATTCTTCTGTTTTTACAGAAAGGTCGGTAACTGATGGCCTAAGAGCAATCATTATCTCAGCCTATCTGGAGAACTGAATATTATTAACACCAAGTTTGGTAACTTTGTAATAGCAAATCTGAGAAGTACAAATGTAACTCTGACAGAAAAATATGCATATCATATGAATAGTATTACGTTTCCATGTCCCATCTGCATGCTGTTTTACTACCCAACATCAATTTGATTATTCAAACTAATGTAAATGTAAGGCCTAACATTACCCTCTTTTTCACACGAGTCTCACTCTGGTACTCTTAACAATCCTAAAATAGATCTCAAGCTGAACCACATCAATAATTAAGGCACCAGATTCTGGTGCAAGTTATGAACTATTGAGTCCTCAAGAACAAATACCATATGAATGTACGTTATAAATAAAAAATATTAAGGGGTTATTTGCAAAAGTTATAATTTCCGTAGATTTCATGTGTCACGTGGTAGCTATGTAATATAACTTTGAAATAAATTTGATGCGACCAATTTTATGACCAACTTTAAAGTATCTTCTAGTTGGACTAGGGTTGCTCTTTACTTCCTCTTACACAAAAAATTTGGGTAATAGTAAAGACAATGGAAATGTCTTTCCTTATTTCACTCTTCAACTTAATGTGGTAGAGATGAATGCAATTTCCTATAGAAAATTGTATCACCTTGTCTCTTCGTTTAGACTCCTTTATAGTCTAGGAAAACTTGGAGGCTGCTCCTTCGTTGTATGAGCTTAAAATGCATAGCTGAAAGGTAGGTCTATGTACCCAAAAACTTAAACAAGCCAGCTAGGGTTTATGGCATGGCCCTCTCTTGCTCATTGCTACTATTGAAATTGGCAATTGGAGAGTTGATGCCAGTTCGACATCCAATTGTAAACATTGCCAATACTTTTATGGAGCTTTCTTATGCTACATAGCGGACCTATTCTGATGAGAGAAAGCTTGGATATGCTTTTAGAATGTCTCAGTCAAACTGATATATGAAACGAACTACAGATAGAAGTTTCACCAACAATTGGATATTTTATCTATAAAAAAAATTGATATCTTAAACCATGATCATGAAGAACCAGAACATGGAAGCCCAACTAAAAGAAAGAAGCTATATCAAGTCCATCAAAGGTTATTGTTTTTTCTCAACTTCTATTTCAGATCCATCTATATTATCTTCTTCTTCAAAATATCTCATGATGTACATAAAGAACATATTTTACAACAAAATGTTTAATGCGGAGCGGTCAACAAGATCATCATAAGGTACATAGTACAAATGTGTTGCATTGGTTATCAAGGAAGATCTGGGACGTCAAACTGTCTTGACCAGGAATTATTAGGTCCATAACTCATGGAAGAAAATACTCATTATCATGCTTAACAAAGAGGTGTAGACAAGTTTTAGAACTTAACCTGCCCATTCTTGAGCATCTGTAAGATGAGTTACAGCATCACGATTTGTTGCAATAAAAAGACATCCAGGATTTTCACGTACACAAAGGGTTCCGTACCTTCAAAAGAGAATTAAGATTAAATTACTCAAGTGTAACTTTAATATGTGCAGAAGTATTACCTAGAAGAAACAAATCACTGGAGAAAGTAAATATTAAAATAAACAAATAACATAAATCATAGGCAATCATCCCTAAGTTACCTTTATCTAAAAGAAATATGTCCATAAGGCTACTAAAATGGCTATGCATAATATTCACTTCTCGTCCCATAATATTCACTACCTTTAATCACTGACTCAACTTGTTTCTTCCCTATACATTAATAGATGCTTCGTGTTTGTAAATGGTTGATAAATGTGAACAACAAGAAGCACAAGTCTTCAGTATGATAGAGAACTAGCTCTCCTACCAAGAAATGCCAAAATTAATAGCGGAATAATATTCAAGCTGGTCTGGATATAGATCTTAGCAGGGGAATGGATCCAAACCTAATATGTAAGAAATAACTATTACTGATCCTTTTATGTGATTTTAAAGGTAACCTATTAAGTCAAGGATGATGCAGCATGTTCTCAATTGAGCAAGCTTTTCCTGGCAATAATGGCATACGAAAAATCATATCTATAATTATCCCATGACAATTTATGATTCTGTCAAATGAGCAAAGGATTGCTTACTCGATTGGCCGTTTGAATAAAGGCTAAAGCTTATTATGTTAATAAACTACTCTTAGGATAGAATTATTCGTGATGTTAAGTCTAAGGGAGTAAGGACATTCAAATGCATACTCAAAAGTCTTAATAACTCAAAGAATTTCCCATATAAGATAGAGAATCAATGGGGCATATATGATTTTTTTTTTTCCAGAGCTAAATCAAATAACTCAAAGCAGCATATTTAATACCTAAAGGATTATAGCAATGACATATTAGATTCAGCATGCATACCCATCACTAGAGGAGAATCTAAGAACAAGTTGTACACATTAAAATGAACAAGAAAAAAAGAGCATGACAAGTTAATGCATATTCCTTAACCTTAATATCCGTTCTAAAAGTGAAAATATATGAACAATATGCATGTAGACACGTAAGACAAGTCATACACTACCATTATATATACAAGCATGACCAAAATAAAAAGAGAGAGCATACTGAATTTTGTAGTAGTTGAAATAACGGTCAAATCCAACCACAACAGCTCCAACCTAAACAAACATAACCGGCGAACTCAGATAATTGTGTTTAGGAGATTTAAGAGACTATCTTTTAAATCCTAATCATGAGCTCAGCAGAAGGAAGAGACAAGAAACCAAACAACAAAATAGAATCATAAGAGGATAGGACAATACAGTCTCATCATGCTCCATAAGAAAACCAGGTTTCAGCTGTATCTTTTTGTCGCCATCTTCCTAAAAAAGTCCACAAAAGACCAAATCTGAGTTTTCATTGCTTACCAGAAATACGAGTTGACAAAGTGCATAAAAGAATATATTTTTCAGCATCAAAAGAATACATGAAGATGTTAAGTAATGTTCCATATTCAGAAGGTAAGAAGGAAATGAGGGTACCTTGTGCGTGTGGTTATTTATTTATTGGAATACATGTACAAAACTGTGCATAACAGCCGGTAGAAATGGAAGCACATCAGCTTCTGACAATTCCCCCATAAAGATGCATAAATATTCTTCAAGTCATGTGCTTTTGGTTAAGTGTAAATTATGAGCAATGCACTGGTCTTGATCGACAAATCAAAACAAATAGAGGATGAGTGACACAACTGAAACATTTCAGTTAGGGTAATACTGTAAAGAGTGCTTACAGCTCTTGCTCAGAAGTCTCTATTAAGTTAAGTGAAATCTATATCTTTACTTTGTTGCACAGCTATAAGTTTACCAAAGGCAGTTTTCCCTCCTTTTTAGAAAGGCATTTTTCCCTTGGTTCAGTAAAAACATTGGGACAGACCACATTAAGGTTTCTCTAGAAATATAGATCTATCTACATATTTAGTGAATACTTTCTTATTGATCCATAGTTTGGCAAAACTTATTTTTTTAATCAAGCACCATTATTTCAATAGAATGGTAATATTATGGCAGATTGAATTTGTTACTGGATTGTGAACAAGTGTTTAACTGTTTGAGTGACACAAATGTCAGAAAACCTGACACTGGATATGAAAAGAAAATATTGCTTTGAGATTTATAGTTTCTTGGTTTTTTTTTAATCTTTTTTTCTGTTCTTCATTAACTTGAAACTGGTGACTTAAACATGATCTCTGGTCTCAATTTCAGATATGATTGCTCGTCAGTATAAAGGAGTCAGACCAAATTTGATCTAAAGCTGTAGAAGGATTCATGTAGTTGTAGCTGACCAGAAGACATTGAATAAAATCATTCATGCTATTGATAAGCACTCTGGACTCCAGTATTTCTTCAACATTCTCCGGGCACAACTTTATTATGTATCGCAAGTTCATGTGAGATGGCGTAATTTATGTCCTGAGAATCTGAATTTTCTTCAGCATTTGAATCTTCATAGTGTCATGATGTAAAACAAATACTCCCAACACATCCAAAAACCTTCCAAGGAAATTGTACCTTTCTTTCTTATAATTTCAAATAGCTAAATAGTACACATCAACTTCTACAACATTATGATTCATTATAATCATAGTTATTTGTTTCCTCATACCTGAAACTCTTCAGAATATTCAATTATTATCATCTAGTTTTATTTTTATTTTTCCTTTTGAAAGAACTCTTAAATATTTATATTATTTTTCACCTGCTGTAATTGTAACACCCGTCTTCCAGTATCGGTATTTCATACGAATTCGAGATGTTTTTCGTATTTTATCGTAATGTGTGATTTAAGTATCTGGGTCGAGGGATTGAGTTTTATCGTAATACGTGAATCGGGGTATGCCGGTGGTATACCATGATCCTCGAAGAGCGAGCTCTCAACCATCGATACTGTGTTTTACTCGTATTCATGGATTTTTGTTTTCCGAAATTTTCTCGATTAGCATGTATTGAGTATCGCACGGGATTGCCTCGTGCAACACTCGTAGGATTTTCTAAATCAATTAATGACATGAAACTAATAAATATATCCTGATTTTCATGATCAAACAAGTCAACCTACACACCGCCAGAGACTATTAGAGACTCATGGCACAACCATGTACCCTGATTAGGGCCTGTTGATATGGTATGTTGGGTGTCATATTTAAGTATAGTATAAGCACATGGGAATATCCTGAGGACATATTAGGGATGCCAGAATATGTCACAGGATATTCCATTATGAGATTATTGTCATAATGATTGAGATCATTGTATTAATGACAGTAAGGCTATATAATGCCAATGAGACAATCAATAAAAACTAATTTCAACATGGTATCAGAGCAAAGTTTCCACAAACCCTAGCCGTCACCAAGCTTCCACAAACCCACAGGAGGATTTCCTAGATCTCCTCCACCGAACTCTTCCACGCCCCCCCCTTCTTCCCTTCTCTTCTCCGCCCTTCGCAGGCCGCCCTTCGCTGTTGCTGCCCCGTCCCGCTACTGCTGCTACTACTGCTGCTGCGGCTGCTGCGACTGCTGCTGCTGCTGCGACGGCGGCTGTGACATGCGTGCTGCCGCCTCCTCCGTACCAGCACGAGACAGCGCCTAATAGGGATGCCTAGATCTGAAAAAAAGGGGAGACATGTTCGGATCTAGGAGCGGACGACGAGGACGAGTGTGAGTCGTGGAGCGGACGTGACGTGATTGGATAGACGACGCATCGATGGAGGAGATCATCAAGAAGCTAGATTCTGCAGAGGTGGCGACGTTGATGAAGTTGTTGACGATGTCGGCTGGTGAGAACACGACACGAACGTCGTCGGAGTTGAAGCTTCCCTCCATCGATCTGAAATTAGATGGACCAGCCACCTATCTGAGTTGGTCACGGCAGGTGAGAAGAACACTCGCATGAAAAAATATGGAGGGGTTCCTGACGGACGAGACGACAGAGCCGGACGAGGGCTCGACAGGACGCGATGAGTGGAAGTCCACTCATATGGTGATCTACATCTGGCTTCTCAACTCCTTAGTCCAGTCTATTGCCGTCATAGTAGACGGTATTGAGATGGTGAAAGATGTGTGGAAGAAGTTGAGAAGGACCTATGATGGTGTGGGGAACAACTTACGGGTCTTCCAGATAAAGGGGGAGATTGATGACACCGTACAAGGAGAGAAGACGGTGCAGGAGTATGCCACGGAGTTGGAGCGTCTGTGGTTGGATTATGATCACTCCTCAGATCGGGCGAGCTGCGGGGACCCTAAGTGTAAGGAGAGACATGTGTGTCTGCAGGAGAGGACGATGAAGTTCCTCAAAGGGCTGACTGCAGCTTTCGCACAGAGGACGGACCTACTTTTAGCCCAACCAAAGATCCCTAGCCTTGAGGAGGCTATCTCAGCCATGATCCAGGAGGAGACACGCATCAGGCTGCAAGCCGGGACAGGTGGTCCCCCCGAAGCAAAGTCAGCACTAGCGATCACCAGCTCAGGTAACACAGGATCTAAGGGAGAGCCCTGCCAGCATAACCGGCAGTGCTACAACTGTGGGAAGATGGGTCATCATCGGTATGCTTGTACCAAACCACCTAGGGAGGAAGATTCAGGTGGTGGACGAGGATCGATCAGCGGACGAGGATATAATGGAGGACGTGGTCGTGGTCGAGGGGGTAGACGAGGCGGCCGAGGAGGTTATCGGGCGAACCTCCTGATATCAGAAGGGAACGGAGAAGCTGATGGCACCTTTACTGTGGAGGACCAGGCACTGGGAGACATGAGGAGTAGAACAGAGGAGGCATCCACCTCATTCTTTGTTAGGGGCAACGCTGCCATGTATGCCCATCCATCAGAAGGTACTGACGAATCACTTGTCTTTGCGTCTATCTCTTCCCTTAAATCATCAGACTGGATTATCGACTCGGGTGGGGAGGAATCTAAAGCTTCATGCGACCTCGCTGGCAAGGGCTTCCGGATTCAGTACCTCCATGGCATATAGACTGAGACTCGTCATGTTGGACACGGTAACCTCTATGGCGCAGACCCGTGATTCCCTATTATTACTTGTTATTATCATGTTGTTGATTATTATGTGGTTAATAGCTTGGTCTGTAGAGACATCATGAGATGATCATGACCAGTTTATTTACAGATCAAGTCTACTATGTATTTAGCGCAAGAGATCTCTTGCTATTTAGGCACGATATACGAGGATTCACATATGGTGTAACGGATATAGAGACGTAGCGTTGTCTTGGAGACAGTTTATATCTTCTTGTTCTTGTTTGATGTAGGGGCTAGTTACTATCCTATGACAGTATGTGAGACTATATCCAGGTTAGTGGATTCACATTGTGGGCCACTTTCCACCCTTCTATTACTATATATTATATTTCAATTCTGTTATTTTATAATTGTTTATATATATATATATATATATATATATATATATATATATATATATATGTGTGTGTGTGTGTGTGTGTGTGTGTGTGTGTGTGTGTGTGTGTGTTTTATTTACTGTTATTTAATTTTTGCACCTGTTGTTTGTTATAAATTTTACTGATTTATCATGTTAACTGTTGCCCTGGTCAGTTATGGCTGTCTACAACGGCATGACGCTAAAGATTAAGTCAGTTATGGTTGTCCTTGCATTTCTAGTAATTAGGGTAGTGATAACCTAGCTCGTTAAAGTAGCAAGTCGTAGGAAAAATGCTTGGCTGTGATATGGATGTTTATTTCATATTTCCAGTAAATGTCTAGTCTTGTAATATGCTTGTTCTGAATCATGATAGACTTAGAGACGTAGTCTGTGGAGAAGTATTTTTCAACCGCTTTTTCTTGTTTGATTGTAGGGGATGCTTAATGCTCTATTAAGATATTGCATATCTTTGTCTAGACTGAGCTATATTTACTTTTCTGACAAATTATGTTACCGTGATATGCATTGGTATCATACTCTCCTGACATAGATTTGACAAATTATTATAGTTGTTTGTCACCTGTACATGTACATGTTACATGTTACTAGTTATTTTTTGACTTAAAGACGTAATCTTTCGAGGAGTAATCTCCAACCCTTGTTCTTGTTTGATTAGAGAAGTTGGTCATTGCTCTATCGAGAGATGATGGATCTTTGTCTTCTCATTTATATTACATGATTAGGGTCAGGTATAGAGATGCAGACTGTAAAGAGGTAGCTCATCTTGTTCTTGTTTGATGTAGGGGTTGGTCGATGCTCTATCGACATGCTACGGATGTATACTCAATATATGTTTAGTGTAGCTGTTTTACTGCATTTTTTTTATTGTTTTGTTGTTGGTTTTCCTTCCTACCCTAGAGATTTTCTTGTGGTAGTTGCTATTAGGGGTTTTAACCCCTCTAGTTTTGCATTGATAATATCTCATAGCGGAGCCTGAGGATCTTCCATATCTCGCTCTCGATGCCGGTCACCAGGAGGACAATGCCCCAGGAGCATGTGTGGGCTTTCTTCTCCACTCGTATATATTTGTCTATTCTTTTGGGTGTTTAGCTATACACGTGTTAGCCTTAGTTATGGGAGATTGTTTCTACCTACAGAGAACCTGATTGTATATGTAGACGACAACTATATATATATATATATATATATATATATATATATATATATATATAATCTCATCGTTTGTATATATTGCTAGCTTACTGGTTTGCACTGCCAACTTCATGATCTTGTATGTATAGCATTTGGGATGGGATGTCTTACTATTATTCATGTTGTGATTGTTTTTACTTCTTTTTTTTTGTGATGGATTGAGAATAGGATTGTGGACCTTAGGAGACCGTTGTATTGTAGCTAACCCATTGTCTCTACAGTCGTGACCGTATTGTCGGGTGCATGTGTACTCTGCAATACGTAGTTGGCCGACTTATGTCCCCGTTATCCGTATTATGGATTTGGGGTGTGACAATAATTATCATTGGCAAATAGCTATGATAGGCAGAACAATTCTCCCTAGTACATCTAACACAGCACTCATTTGGACACAACTAACTTGTCCACTTCCATGGATAATAATAAAAACTTCATAAGATAAAGGATAATACGGCCCTTGTAAGCTCACAACTGACACTTCAGAAGCAATCATATGTCCAGCATACACACGACACCTAAAATGTTGGACTGACACCTGCAGTCTGTCCTAAAATTCTCTCCTATATAAGTAATCCAAACTTTTCGCTTTGGTACTCAAATATTTTCTGAACAGCTTGCCTGGTATAGTTTTATGTTTGGAAGCATGAAAGATACAAAAGAATACCACTAACAAGTACACAGAGAAACTTTCCAGAAACATACTTGAGGAACTTGATACTATAAACTTTATAACTTAAAAGAGAGCATCTTACTCTTTATTTCTCACAAATATATAAACAGTTTAGCATGGCTGGCACATTTACTGCACGTGTGGCTTATTTTATTTTATTTTATTTTATTTTTTGAGTTGAGGACATGGCTCGAACTCAGGACCTCCCCAATAACCCACACAAGTCCCAACCGCTGGGCCACCCCGATGGAATGTGTGGCTTATTTCATTTGCATGTTTATCCTTGGGAATCTATGGCTATTATGCTTGTGTTTATTCCAAGGTTTGCAATATCAGTATTGGAATCGGTATTAGCGGTATCGGCGGTTTCGGATTGGAGTATCGGATTTTTTGGTATCGAAAAGCAAATAATTATTAAAATTTTAGAAATTTTGTTTATACATTTAGGCATAATTTTAAGTATTTTATATATTATTTCTTAGTAGTTTTGAACTTGAATGAAATAGTAGGGGTTTACCTGCGATAGATAAGTTTTCTTCTTTTATATGTTTTTACACTCTTGCTGATTGATCTTTTTCGTTCAATTTTCTATGTCGAATTGACCGGAAAAGAGACCCTCATGTCAATATCGGTATCGGTCGGTAACGGATCGGGACATGCCAAACCGTATTGATATCGGCCAATGATGCAAAGTATGACTTTATTCGCCAAGTGAAATAAATTGCAGACAGAAAAAATCATAGGGCAGAAATAGTGTACCGAGTGTGTCATCTTTAGTGTAGGGCAATAGATAATGTGAGGCATTACTTAAATCTAGCATACCACTTTCTCTAAGAAAAAATATCTTGGTAATCATTAATCAGACTCTAAACTCATCAACAAGAAGCACCGATGCTCACTCCAGACAGAAGTAGAACAGGGAATTTTATAGGAGCCGTACTACACAATGTTATTATGATGACCAAAAGTCACTAAATCGTGATTTAAATTTTACACTGAATCCATTTGCTAGACTTCTTGAGGAAAAAAATGACGTTACTGGGCTCCCTTGTACATTAAAGTGCATTAACATGACCCTTACTATCTCCATAGATAAAACTGGATGAAGAAAAAAAAAAGATAATTAACCAATGTTCAGTTTTTCTTCTTCATATATTAAATAACCACAAGAATATAAAGATGTACTAACATACCGGGCCGCCGAGGTACTGAAACCCAGCAAGCTCTAGCTCTTTTAAAATGCCTTCTTCACCTATTACATACACCTGAAATTTCAGAAGAGAACTTCAGGCTGCACTGCTTCTTTCTTGACAAAATCTTTCTACTTTTCATATTTTTAAAACTCAACATAAGCTAAACAAATTGATGAGGTTACATAATAGGCTAAAGACAATCTAGAAAAGTGCACAGTTACAGAAGCACAAGGTCAGAACAAAGATGTCAAGTAGTAGTTGCAGCGGCAGTTCTATATCTACAATAAAATACCTCCTATAAAATGATCTTGTCACAAATTATTTATATAATCGAAAGTAAATTCAGACTCTAAAAGAACCCAATATTTTAACATATGAAGATGCTTTATTTTGCACCAACAAATTTGCATATCAAAATTATATCACAAGACATAAGCAGAGTATTTCAACAGTTTATATTGAACAATACAACCAGTTGCCACAAGTTATGATGATATGTTCCCGCTGTATCATGTATTATTCAATGTCTACACCATAAAGGTTATGAATGGGATTTAATTGGAGATAGTGTAGTGGCATCATCACAAAATGGGAGACATATATAATAGAAATTTAGTAGAATACTTGGCTTGTTTATTATTGATGTGGAACTACATATATATAGGAGAGGCTAACCCCTCTCTCTACTACTCTACTCCATGTGGGACTAAAAATTTCTTTAATGCTCTCAACACTCCCCCTCAAGATGGGCGATAGATATCAATCATCTCCATCTTGTCACATAGTTTAGAAAGGCTCAATGAATTAAGACCCTTAGTAAGACAATCTGCGACTTGCTCTTCTGAGCGAACATGATCGAGCTTTAATATTCCTTTCTCTAGCTTCTTTTTGATGAAGAACTGATCGATTTCGATGTGCTTTGTTCTGTCATGCTAAACTGGATTGTTATCTATACTTAGTGCAGCTTGACTGTCACTCAGAAGACGCAATGGTGTTCGCTGGTCCAGCTTCAACTCTGTCAGCAGTGCTTTTACTCACAACAACTCTAACACTCTCAGAGCCATAGATCTATATTCTGCTTCAGCGGTCGATCGTGCTACTACAGACTGTTTCTTGCTTCTCCATGAGACTAGGTTAGCCCCACAAAGACACAGTAACATGAGGTAGACCTTATGTCGTCTATGCAGCTTGCCCAATCTGTATCGTAGTACCCCTCAACACCCATGTGTCCGTTGTTCTTGAACCATAGCCCTCTTCCAAGAGCCCCTTTAGATATCTCATAATATGGAAAACTATATCCATGTGGCCCTTCCTTGGATCATGCATGTAGCGACTCACTACACTCACAGCAAGTAAGATATCAGGACGAGTGTGGCCTAGATAAATCAATATGCATACAAGTCTCTGATCTCTCTCACGATCAACCGGCTCTCCTGCCTCTGCCCCCAACTTATCTTTCTGATCAATTGGAGTGACTGTCGATCGACATCCCAGTATACAAGTTTCTGTGAGCAGATCTAGTACATAATTCTCTGAGAGAGTACGATCTCATCTCTTCCTCGAGCCACCTCGATCCCGATAAAATACCTCATTATTCCCAAGTCCTTTACTTCAAATTCCTTGACAAGTTTTGACTTCAGCTGGCTAATCTCCTCCTCCTCATCACCTGTGATCACTATATCATCTACATATACTGCAAGTATGGTGACGTGGCCTCTCGCATGTCGGAAGAAGATCGTGTAATCTGCATTGGTCTGGTTGCACTCCATGCCTATGACAACCTTCCTGAATCTTTCAGACCAGGTCCGAGGAGATTGCTTGAGTCCATACAGTGATTTCTTCAGCTTGCACACCTTTCCTGTTGACTGTTTCGTGCAAAAATTCGGGGGCGTCACCATGTATACTTTCTCTTGTAGATCTCCATGAAGAAAGATATTCTTCACATCCAATTGATGAAGTTGCCAACCATGATTTGCTGCAAGAGAAACCAGGGTTCTTACAGTGCTCATCTTTGCTATTGGAGCAAATGTCTCATCATAGTCGATGCCATATGACTGAGTGAATCCCTTTGCAACCAATCTTGCCTTGTATCTCTCCATATTTTCTTCTGGCGTCTCCTTTACTGTGAAGACCCATTTGCATTCAACTGCTCTTTTTTTTAGGTAATGGAACAAGTTCTCATGTCCCATTTTTTTCAAGTGCCCCAAGTTCCTCCAACATTGCAGCTTTCCACCTCGGATATTCCTTCGCTTCCTGCCAACACTTAGGCAAAGAGGTAGTGTCTAACGATGCAATGAATGTTCCATAAGTAGGGGATATATTAGAGTAGGGTAAAAAAATAGACGATGTCATGTTCATAACCATAACGATTAGAAAATCTTTCCGTATTACTGCGAGAAAATCTCCTTAAGGGAATAGGAGAAGGACAAGGGGGAGAGATCATACCATCTGAATCAGAGGAATCCACATCTGAATCAGAGGGATCCGGTGCGGGAGGTGCATCTTCAGGAGTTGGAGCAGGATTAGGCGGGAGACATAGCACAGTAGGGGCAATAGGCATTGTAGTGAACTGCTTTCTCCTTCTGTAGACTTGGAGCTCTGTAGATTTTCTTCTAGTATGTTTATCCTCCTGTACTGCAGCATCATTTTCTTCCTCCTCATTGTGAGCTTCCTCATCACTTTCCTCCCTCGCTATCTCTCCCTTGTTCTCTTGGACCAACTTTCATCATTGGGTATGGAACTGACTCGACAATCACGCTTGGGCCCATCTTTCCCTCACTCCTAACACCTCTTGTGTTAGGTGTGTAACCAAATGCGGAGCCTTCACCTAAACTATTGCGGTAGTATGGTTTCATCTCTCTGAATGTAACGTTCATGCTCACAAAAAGCCTTCGCTCCACAGGACACCAGCAAGAGTATCCTTTCTGAGTCCCTAAGTAGCCAACAAAGACGCACTTTACTGTCCGAGGGTCCAATTGTTCTACCGCATGCCTATTATCCTTCGCAAAGCAGACACATCCAAATATCTTTTGGGGAACAATGTACTTGTTCTCACATGTAAGCATCTCAAACGGTGTCTTCCATCCTAACACCTGAGAGGGCATCATGTTGATGAGATATGCAGCCGTCGACACGGCATGCCCCTACAAGTGTTTAGGAACATTCATAGCAAACATCATTGACCGTACCACTTCTAACAGGTGCATGTTCTTCCGCTCCTCCACGCCATTCTGAGTTGGTGTATGGGCACATGAAGTCTGATGTTGTATCCCATGGGCTGGATAAGTATTCTTCAATAGCCTTGTTGGTGTATTATTTCCCATTATCAGACCTCAAAGTTTTTACCTTAGCACCGTATTATATTGTAACCCTGTGATAAAAATCTTGAAAGTATGCGAATACATCACTCTTATTCTTCATTAGATATACCCAGGTGACACGAGTGTAGCAGTCAATAAAGATGACAAACCACTTAAAACCATTAACAATAGTTGTAGGACAAGGTCCCCACACATCAGAATGTATCATATCAAAAGCAGCTAAACTTCTATTTCCAGAACTCACATACGAGCTTCTGATATGTTTTCCAAGTTTACAAGCATCATAAACCAACTTTTTCTTATTAGCCTTTTGATACATAGAGGAATACATCCGACTCAGTAGACTGAATGAAGAGTGTCTCATATGTTGATATTGGAGTAATAATTCTGCTTCTACAGTCCTTCGCGGCTCCTCATGTTGTGTTTTATCTACCAGTGATGTCAGTGCTGCATCTAGCCCACCTTTGTCCAAGTACCATAGCCCTTTATGCCAAGTGTCAGTCCCCAACAGTCTCTCCGTTCCCTTCTCCTAAAAAATTATCTTAGGAATGTCAAAGAAAACAACACGATTAAGTTGAAGAACAATGGCAATAATAGACAATAAATTAACAGGAAAAGATGGAGCATGCAAGACATCAGTAAGAGTCATGGAAGGGGTGCATTCAACTGTGCCTTTACCCACAATGGGTCTAGCAGTACCATCAGCAGTCTGAATGCTTTCAGGTGTTGCCAGGTGAGTGTAATCTTGGAACTCATCATGGGCAGCCGTGACATGGCTGGATGCCCCAGAGTCAATTATCCAATTTAGACTTCCTGGTATGTGGGTAGATGCAAGGGCATGAGCAGGTATACCTGTGCTTGTATGGTCATAGTAGGTGATGTTACCCCCGGAGGTGGTTGGAGTCTATGCCCCAGTGGTGTTGGCTCGACTGTCGCTGGTTCCAAGCTTCATGCTCCTCCACATTTCTAGCATTTTCCTCTCACTAGGGGTCATATCGGATGACTGACTCTCATTTTCCCCTTCTGTCAGGTTTGCCTTGTGCCCTCCAGAATAATTACATGTCTCCGCCATAGCCTCCTCTGGCACCCCTACGCCCTCCACGGCTACGTCTGTGACCGCTGGACTGGCCTCTTAGAGGTTTCGTACATAATCTGATGAAATGTCTAGGTTCTCCACAGTTGTAGCACCCTCTCCCTCCGAAAGGGTTTGGATTAAACACTGCTAGAGCTGATTTTTTCCCCGGAGAGCTAGTGGTGCTAGACATTAGCTTCAGTCGTGCCTCTTCTTGTGCCATAACAGCTACGGCCTCCTCCAGTGATGGTAGTCTGGGTTGTGCAAGTAGGACATTCCTCTGCTCGAATGTTGGGTTGAGACCCTTCAGGAACTTCATCATCCTCTATCGCGAAACATACTCCATGAACTTCTTATAATGTTTCGCAAATGCCGATCCCACTTGCTCATCCTCCATGCCAATGAGATCATAGTGATCGAGATCTGACCAATACTTCTTCAGCAGAGCCGCATACTTAGAGATGATATGATCTTCTTGGACCACCTTATCAAGTTCATCTTGTAGTTGAAAGATCCTCATAGGGTTGCCCGACCCTGAGTACATGTCTCTCAGTGTCATTAAAATGTCACCAGCACCCTCTATTGCTTCCACGTTGTCCGACACTTGGTCGGTCAATGAGCCTGTCAACCATTCAGCAACAACATTGTTAACGATTTTCCATACAGCAAACTACCGTGAGGAGTGATCTTCAGGTGCCTTGTTTGGCCATTTACATAGCCCACCAAGCCTCTTGCCTTCAGAGTCCGTATCGCCTGACGCGACCACTTCAAATAGTTGGAAGTACCCTCCAACTTTATCTCCAGTTTCTCCAACTTTCCTATTTTGTATGGTGAATGATCCACATCTGTGTGTGCAACACGGGAGCTAGTCTCGGTCAGCCTCCTGGAGAAGAGATCGTCCACCAAAGCCTTCATATCTTGGGCCGTCAACTTGTCGTAGATCGTCTTCATCGTCTTCTTTTTGCCCTCTTCCATCAGCAAGACGGTGGCAGATCTAGATCGTCTCCACCTTTGATCGCCGTCCTTTCCACGTCTATTATTCCTCCTTCAGCGGCAGCAGTGTCCCTGAGAGCCGCTGCTCATGTCCCGTGCACCGCTTCTACCCGAGGCTACATGGCATGACGTGAAGGAGGGGGAAGAACCGACCGTTGTAGTCGAGATCAGGAGTTCACACAAAAGTTCTCTCACTGATATATCTCGATCCAACTAGCAACTATATAATTAATATTTCGATTATAACTTGTTGCTACAAAAAACAATAATCAGAAAATTAAACTTCTCTTTCTTCCTTGCAATCGCAGTTGCATATGGACAGAACCGAGTTACAACTCGCAAAAAAGAAGAAGAAGAAATACTGTGATGGCGACGATGGAGAGGGGGTAGGGGTCGGCGTGGAGGAAGGGGAGAGGGTGTACTGGCCGGCGGGGAGGGGGGCTGCTGGCCGGCAGCTAGGAGGTGTCGGCGGGAAGGGGGGCTGCTGGGAGACGGCTGCTGGTGGCGAAAAAGGGGGGCGGCTGTGGAGGGGGTTAGGGTTAGGGTTTGGGAAATGGGGGGTTGGCTCTGATACCAAATAGAAATTTAGTAGAATACTTGGCTTGTTTATTATTGATATTGAGCTACATATATATAGGAGAGGCTAACCCCTCTCTCTACTACTCTACTCCATGTGAGACTAAAAAACTCTTTAATACTCTCAACAGATATGGCAAGTGATAAATCCTAAATTACTTAGGACATAGACATGGTAAAAAAATTGTTCTTTGGACGACAAGATAAGTTATCAATATTGTTATCATCTAAGACTTCTTCTATCCAACCAAAATAAGAACGTCTATGGGGAACAAGGATGCTCCAAAAATGTGAAACCCCAAGATATAGTGGGGCCTAGGATATGGGATGAGTTTATTGGTTTATATTGAGTTCTCTGGTCTTATGTGTAAATTCGGTTTAACCATTTTGGCACATGAGTCAAGTGATGATGCACATGAGCCCCACACCATAGGTCACGTACTAGTAGGCCATGACATTACAAATGATATCAGAGCTACATATTGATGTGTAGTGTGGACGCATCGTTTGAGTGGGGGAGATGGTGATACCCAAGATTTCATCCCACATGGCATATGAGATGAGATGTTCATTGGTTTATATTTGATTGCTTTTGTCTCATGTATACACCTGCGTTAACCATTTTGACAAGTGGGCTAACCGAATATGCATGTGAGCCCCATATATAGGACATGTCCTTGTGGGCCCGTGACAGAGACCTAACAAAGGAAAAGGTAGCTACGACTGAGAATGTCTTGCCAAAAACGTAGAAGGCCACTTGGCCGGTAGGCACACCTACCTTTGGTCGTGTAGTTTAAGCTCATGGAAACCAAGGAGCAGCCCTCTAAGTTCCCCTAGACTAGAAAATAGTCTAAACAAAAAGGAGATTATACAACTTCCATTGTTCACCCGAAATTTGGAAGTCATCTTTCTTAATATATATTAATCGTGTTGGTTTTCCATATTTGTTTGGGGGTCCTGGACATGCAAAGAGGTCCATTGATGCAAATGTTAGGAGGAGGCTCAAGTTCTCAGTTATAGGAGCTGCTAACATGTGGGGATAGACCTAAACAAAGATGGAATGTTGCAACAAAGAATACCTCCATAGACATCTTCTTTGAAGTGAGCTAACTTGAGGGTGCCATTTTATTACACTCAATTCTTCTCTAGTGAGATTATCCTGCCAAAAATACTCAATTTAGTGACAGAAAACTCCGCCGCTTTTTGTGTAGTGAGATTAAGTAATCTCACACGCCTCGAAGTGGGTCGTAAGCTGTGTAGAACAACCTCTAGTTGCAATGTCTATGTTGTGATTGGGTGTCTTATTCTATTGAAGTTCTTCTCAACATTGTTACCTGAAGTTGCTTGGATGAAATCTGTTACAGGGATTCTCCTCTGTTGAATGAGGATCAACAATAAAATTTGAATTTGAGGGAGGGCGTTTAAAAAAAGGGTTTGGATTGTCCAAGTTGTACATGCTTCCTATGTACAACTTGAGGGTGAATATTTGATCTAGTCACTGCACCGTGAGGGACCGATATGGCAACTCTAGAGGGAGGGTGAATAGAGTGCAGCGAAACATTACCCAATAAAAATTTAAGGCTAAGTATCAACTAAACTATAGCAACAATATAACAAGTATATATATATATATATATATATATATATATATATATATATATGTTAGAGTTATTTTATTTTGTTATTTATCATATAAGGGTATAATAGTAATTGTGGATGTATTGCATATTAATATAAATAGACATGAGATGCAACCTAGGGTTTAAGACCCTTGCAATCTCCTTTCTCATATTCTCTCTTCTCCTACTTTCCCTTCTCCTCTCCATCTCCAAAACTTCACTATATATATATATATATATAAAGTAATAAAGTTCAGAGAGCACAAACGCAAACACTGCGATGTATGCTGATTTTCCTCATGGAGGACTAATCCAGTCCCGAGAACTCTTGCTCGGAGTTAATCCACTATTATCTCAAATAACGTACACGCGTGCTTTAATCCGAAGAGCACGTCGACTTCTTACAGCACGAGTTTTGATCCGAATGACTCGCCGACTTCAGACTTGCAAAAGCAAACTTGAATTTTCAAGCATGTTACAACTCGAAAGAGACTTCTAACCGAGATCGTACTTAACACTAGAAAGCTGGGAGAGTTGTCTTGGGAATAGGAAGATTAAAGCTCAGGAAATAGAATAGGTTTGAAAGTAAGAGGTGAATTGACGATTGAGTGTATTGAAATGGTGGAAAATCATCTCTATTTATAGGATTTCTGAGACCGAGTTCGGGCAGAGTTTGGTCCTAAAACGTTAATAAATTCGAAAGGTATGAGCCTGGTCATCCAGAAGAGGAGTCTGACTAGGATTTCTGGTTTGACTGACCTAGTTCGAACAGAGTTTGGACAGAACTCGGTCCGAGTTCAGTTATCTTATTTCCAGAATGATCCTGGTTTGGTTTCAGGCTATTTTGACTTGGTTTGAAGTAGGGTTTTGGTTTGACTCGAATGTTGGGTTTGATCTGGTTTATGTAGGCTCATTTTGAATGGACTTTGGTTTATGGTGCATCTTGTTTCCAAAATGCGATTCGATTTACATAAGTCCTAGACTCAAAATAAAGTGAAAAAATGCATAACAAAATATAAAATAACCAGACGCAATGGTAGCAATCTTCTTGTAAAGTAGCAGCTTCGACATTGTAACAGTGATGTAGAGCAGTCTTCAGTTGAACCACATTGTAACGTATCGAACCGTAGTTTAGTTAATTATCGAAATCAGGTTGATCATGACCAGATGAGCCAACAATCCGTTTCAGGACATCCAAAACAAAATGGGATAGCGGAGCACATGAACATGACACTACTAGAGAGAGACATGAGCATATGGTTGCAGTCCACACTTTTGGATGACTTCTGGGCAAAAATAGTTAGTCATGCGTGCTATGTGGTCAATAGGTCACCATCTACATCTATTAATTTTTAGATCCCTGAAAGGGTATGGAAAGGAGAGCCAGTCGGTTAAAATATGTAACGAGTGTTTAGGTGCCCTGCCTTCTTACTTGTAAATCAGGACATAACCAAACTAGATTTAAAGTCCAGTGCATTTTCTTGGGATTCAAACAGGAAATCAAAGGCTACAAGGTGTAGGATCCAGAAAGAAAAATGGTATTCATAAGCCGAGATGTGATCTTCGATGAAGCTTCTATATTAAAAAATTGGAAGATAAGGTTAAGGTGGCGAATGACACATGACTTAGGGGTAGAGGTATCAGTAACTCATACAAATATGGACTTCTGAGTACCTATATAGCCGATTGGTGTGGACAAGGACGAGCATGATACAAAATGGAGAATAATGACCAACTACATGAGGACCCACAAATAATGGTGTAAAGGAGATCAACGCGTATACACATAGCACTAATACGATAAGGTTTCGAAAACATCTTGCATTTGCTTTTGTTACGGATTCAGGGGATCCAAGTGATTATAGAAAAGATATTGGGCAAAAGGACATAGATCGCTCAATGGTTTCCATGACTGGGGAGTTGAAGTCACTTTGGAAGAATAGTATGTAAAATCTGGTCGAGCTATCGAAGGAAGAGCCATTAAATGCAAATGAGTATTTAATAAAAAGGAGAAAGCGGTACAAGGGACGCATGCTTGCTAAAGGGTACGCTCAGAGGAAGGGGTTGACTATAACAATATGTTCTCGCCGTGACAGTGGTAGAAGCGTTTTGATTCGTTTATGCAGACCAACTTCATCAAATGCGAGTATGAGAGCTGCATCTACTTTAGGAGGCTCAAGGATTGGTCACTGGTATATCTCTTCTTGTATGTTTATGACATATTGATCGCTTCCAAAAGTATGACGGAGACAATATACTTAAAGCTTCCTTGAGTCTAGAGTTTACCTGAAGGACTAAGGTAGAGCAAAGAAGATCCTTGGGATGGAAATTAGATGAGACAAAGGCTGAAAAGCTATGACTGACCCAAAGGAATTACATAAAAAAATGTGTTTGAGAGATTCAACATGGAGGACTCTAAACATGCGAGAACCAAATGGCCGGTAATTTCAAATTATCCTCTAAGTAGTGTCTAAATTCAGAGGAGGATAAGGTAAAGATATCTCGGATTTCGTATGCGAGTGTGGTGGGTTCTTTGATGTGCCACGGTGTCCACTCGTCTAAACATTTCGTATGAGGTCAGTTTAGTGAGCCAGTTCATGTTAAATCCAGAAAGATCTCAATGGGAGGTTGTGAAGTGGAAACTTCGGTATCTAAAGGGTCCGAAGGATCTCGGTTTACTATTTCATAGATCAAAGCATGAACCAAGTCAGCTTAAGGGTTACGTGGATTCCGATTACGTTGGTAATTTGGGCACAAGAAGGTCAACACATGCTATATTTATACTCCGGTAGATGTTCCACTTAGTTGGAAGTCGATACTTCAGGATACTGTGGTGGTTTCCAATACAGAAGTCAATACAGAAGTATGAGTATATAACGACAGTCGAGGGCGTCCAAGGTGCAGGTTCATGAGAAGGTGTAGGTTCCACTATGTTAAGGGTCATGGTTAGTAAGTTTGGATTCAAGAAGGTACAAGTTCCAGTATTTTGTGACAGTCAGCACGACATCTCGCCAAGAATTCAATGTATCGTAGTCAGACAAAATATACGATACCACAAGATACGAGAATGGTGCAATAAAAATATCTATTTGTTAAAGATCGACACAAATGTGAATCCAACTGATATGCTAACCAAGGCAGGCCTTGACTTCTATTCAAGTACTTCTAGTAAAGGAAAGTTCGTTGCCTCGGTAGAAGGTCGTGGCAATTTCGCGGTAATGGGATAAAGACCCTAACAGAGGGCAGTTTTTCGATTTTGGTACAAGACTGTGTCAGTAGTCGTATTCATTCTTGGATAAGAATTGGAGCGACAAGTGGAGTTTTTTGGTTCGATTAAAAAACTATGATAGAGAGAAGAAAAGCCTAAAGTTGGAGGTAAGGTGGAGCACACGTATCACAACAGTTTGTTAGGTGGCTAGAGAAATATCTCCCCAAGGTGAAGATTGTTGGATATGGCTTGTGTTCATGAGGAGAAGCTACGAGCAGAGTCGAAGATTCTAAGGAGCTCGAAAAGGAGTCGAAAGCAGCCAATATCGAGGAGTTTGGTGGCGTACCGGAGGTAGGCATACTTATAGAGGCCAAATTCTTCTACTTTTTGTCTCCAAATTGGAGTTTCAGGTATACCGGTGGTATGCTAACAACATACCGGCAGTATGATGACAGAATACCATCGGGTCGGAACTGATTCTGAATTTTGTACGGCTCAGATAAAAAATTATGTTTTCGACAATCAAGATTGCTCGAGGATTTTAGGTTAATGGGGTTATTATTATCTCCCCTAAGCCAAAAAGACTAGAGCTTGAAGGCAACCATTGCTAGAGAGCTAAAATGGATATATAGGGTTTACTAGAGATCCACTGAGGGAATCATCAAGAAAAAGAGGAGAGGAGAGAGGATTATGGTTTGTTGTATTTGTGTGTAATTCTCTGTAAGGTCTTTTTTGTAATTGATTCAATAAAGTTTTCTTTCTTTGATCGTGGAGTAGGTCAATTTTGGCCGAACCACATATATTGTGTGTTCTTTGTGTTTTTCTTTTCTTTCGGTTTATGCTTTGTTATTCATCATCGATCGTTATTAAGGTATTGTTCATGTCATCGCTTCTGCGTTTGTGCACCAACATAATCAACCGTTCAAATGGTCTTTGTGCTCGCAAATGTTCTCTCCACAAAATTAACCAAAAGATCTGTTTAAGCTAGAGCTTTGACATCTCAATGCAGTTGGTTGGTTTCAGAAATAGTTTATATTACATTGATGGTCTTGGGGTAAATTACAAATGCTAGTGTCATTCAGTTGTGTGGACCACAAGGAATAGAGAGAAAAAGGAAGAAGAAAGAATGAGAAGGAAGAAGAGAGTTTGGGATCTTGGGTTTCTAGAGCTTCCTGGGTATAACCTATCTTGGGATTATTGCAGTTATCTTGTTACCTTTTTTTGTATAGTAGTAGGCATATGATATGGAGGAGAAGGATGGTGGCTAACCCTAGTTTTGGAGATAATAACATTTCAATAGGGAAAAATCCACCATTCATCATCAGGTAGGGAGTCATTCATATTTATAATGGAGCATAAAATTGCTGATACAAGAATATCTCGTAAACCCTAGGAATTCTCATCACTTGGATCGAAGTTCTGATTCATTATTTTCATCTCTAAATAATGGACATAACACCTGGACGAAATTTTGCCCTGTAGGCCCTAATATTTGCAATAATCCTGAAACTCCATAGAGGTAATCTCCTCCATTATCTGTACGCATAAATTTCACCGTTCTCCCTTTTTGTTTCTTCACGGTTGTTTTCCACTCTCGGAACCTAACAAACATTCCATATTCATGTTTGATAAAATAAACCCATACCTTAAGGGAGAAGTCATGTATGAAAGTAACATAGTACTTAGTACTCAACACCTCATTTGGATCGAACTGGTGATGGTCCCATGCGTCCGAGTGAATGTAATCAAGGACTCCTTCGGCTTTGTGAATTGCTTGCTTAAAGCCAACCTTTTGTTGCTTGCCCAACATACAAAAGTTGCATAATTCTAATTTTCCCTCCTACATGCTCTTTAGCAACTCTTTTCTGCAACTCGCGTAGACCATTCTCACTCATATGGCATAGACGTAAATATCATAGCTTTACGGTATCCTCCACATTTCTCTGTCGTGACGGCTGCAACACCAGTATTTGTGCTACCATCCAACTAATACAAATTCGATGACAATATTTGTTCCTTCATGACCACCAGGCTGCCCTTCACTATCTTCAGCAAACTAGCATGGCCAATGAACTTGCAACCTATCACATCCAATGGCTCGGGCCCCAGAGAAATGAGATTTTTCTTCAAGTCTGGAACGTTTCTTACGTTCACGAGTGTCCGCACAACCCCGTCAAACATCTTTATCCTTATATTTCCAACGCCAATTGTCTTGCAAGAAGCGTTATTCCCTATAAGAAAAACACCCCCGCTGAAACCACTCCCTATTCGGACACGTAAGATACACGCACCCAGAGCCAAAAATTCATACCTCGAAATTTTTTTCCTTCCCGCTATGTAAAGTAAGTACGTCACCACACTAGCTCCTCGGCTTCCTGAGCAACACTGGCTTGACCCTGACTACTTAAACTGGCAACTTGACCCTTCTTCTTTAGCCACCACTTGTACTTTAGACGCTCTCTTTATATAACCTGACTGTTTGCAAAAGAAACATACGTCGATCACTTGCCATGTTGATTTGGACGTCCCTCGACTACTTTCCTCCGAACTCTTCGACCTTCCCCTTTCACTAGCAACCATCATCGATAGAATTAGGCCTCTTCATAATTTTATTATAAAGTAGAGTTGTTGTCACCTCCTCCATCTCAAGTCTCTTTACCATACAATCACTAGATCATACGATCCTGGAAGAAAGAAAAGAAGTAGAAGCACCTTGTCCTCCTCCTCTAACTTTACCTCGAGACAGGTAAGATCATAAAATCAATTACAATTTTGTTGAAGTTGTTCAGATGGTTGAGAATATGAGTCTTTTCTTTCATGCGGAGACTGTAGAGCTACTTCTTGAGGTATAACTTGATACTTGTTAGATAGTGACTTCGTCATATACATGCCCTCTATCCTCAACCATAAACCGGTCATAGAAGTTTCTTCCATGGCGTTAATTGTGCTACGTGTTCTCTAATCCATGTCATCCCATGAATTATTCGTCATGTCAGAAGGCTTTTTATCCTTCTCCGCAATGGTTTTAAAGATGAGAATTTACCTCTCCTATTAAATCTATCCACCTCGAACTTTGTATTGTTCACTTTGTTATTCGTTATCCCGAATTTCCAAAATTGCCTTGAGCCTTAATGAACCAAAGATTTCAAAAATCCCGATCAAGGAAGATGGGGAGAGGACCAATGTCGTCACCAACCTATGACCAAGATCAAAGGAATTAAAATTCCGACGATACAACCTTAGCTCTGATACCAATTGTTGGTACACAAACACGGAATCGATGACACGAACAATACCTTAAGAACGATGATGAATAACAGAGCACAAATCGAAAGGACAGAAAAGCACAAAGAACACGCAATTCGTAGTTCGATCAAAATTCACCTACTCTATTGGTCAAGGGAAGAAAACTTTATTGAATCAAAGTAAAAAAAGAGACCTTACATAGAATTACACAAAAACAGAATCGATGACACGAACAATACCTTAAGAATGATGATGAATAACAGAGCACAAATCGAAAGAACAGAAAAGCACACAGAACACGCAATTCATGGTTCGATCAAAATTCACCTACTCTATTGGGAAAGGGAAAAATGCTTTATTGAATCAAAGTAAAAAAGGAGACCTTATATAGAATTACACGCAAATACCACAAACTGTAATCCTCTCTCTTGATGCTTCCCTCAACGGGTCTCTAGTAAATCCTAAAAATCCCCTTTAGCACTCTAGCAATGGTTGCCTTCAAACTCTATTCTTTTTGGCTTAGGGTATATAGGAATAACCCCCATAACTTAACCTAAAACCATGAAGAATCATCATGATCGTCGAAAACAGAGTTGTTAGTCTGAATCGCCAAAATTCTAAACCAGCACCGACCTGACGGCATGGCTAAAACTCCAATTTGGAGGCAGAAACTTATTGGAATGCATTTATAAGTACGCCGACGGTACACAGGTGGTATGATGCCATGCTGATACTTCCCTGATACTGGAAGCTTTATAGTCCTTTTCGAGCTCCTTCGAATCTTTGACTCCACTCGTAGCTTCTCCACATGAACACGAGCCATATCCAATAGATTACCCCCTAAGAAGCACATACACTCCAAAATTCGTCTTGTGTCTATATTGTGTTATTTGGGACACACGTATCGAACATACCACAAACACTCTCGAATACACTAGAACACATCAAATGGGTACCAAATCCGTGTCGTTGTGTCTGAAACGTCTCATGTTGAGTCCGTGTCCATGCAACATAGGTACCCCTTTCAACAAAATATTTTTTTCTTTTGTCAACTTCCTCGGTATTCAACTCCATGTGGCTCAAACTGGCTCGTGTCCCAACCTACTTCAAAATATAAAAGCCTTTTCTAGGTTACAAAATATTTTTATAATATATAGAACTTCAAAGACCGTACGTAAAGTTGTGCAATTTGTACAAGCCAAAACAAAGAATTTGTTATTTGATTCATACAGAAGTCGTACCTTCTTATCTTTAGGGAAATCAATGGATGTGAGATACGCAGCAGCCGCGAACGACGAGGCAAAAATCTCCTCCTACACAAGCAATCGAACAATTGATAAGGCAATATCACAGAGATCTCCGGCAAATGAAATGAAAAGGAAAAAAATACTAGTGAGCACCAAGTGACCCAACCTCGCTGACACTCAGACCCAGAGTCTCAAACTTCTTCCCGTACTGCTTCCGCGACTTGGTCGAGTTATTGGTGACGAAAACAAGTCTCTTCCCCTAAATTAGTTTGACTGAAATGATCGTAAATAGAAGAGCAAAAAAATTCATTGTTATCGAAAAGATCAAACTCGGTATCAAGAAAGGGACTGGCCTTGGATCTCAGCATATCTAGGGTTTCCGGCACGCCTTGGATGAGGCTGTCCCCCTTCCATATTACTCCTGCAACGAAAAAAAATAAAAATAAAAAAAATCAAGAAAGCATATGTTAGTCCATAAATAATCTTATTTATCTTAGAAGTACAAAAATTCAAAAAAAGAAAAAGAAAAAAAAGAGTGTCCGTGTCGTGTCTGACATTGCATTAGACACGACACGGACACTCCAAGCTTGAATAGTCGTTGCTGCGTCCGTGCGGATACAGACACGGAAACTCCAAAATTTTAATGCCTCGACATGCCTCGACACAGCACAACAGACGATACAAATTAGGGAAAAGGAAAATGCCGACACTTCACTTCAGAAACCCCTGCCGTGTCCGTGTCGTGTCGGACACTGCACGGACGGTCCACACCCCCCCCCCCCCCCCCCCCACACACACACACCCAAAAACAAAAACAAAAAAATTTCGTTTCTTGTCTCGTACCGTCGCAGTCGAAGATGAAGGTCTCGACGGAGCCGATGAGCTCGTCGGCGTCGGCGAGCTTCTGGGGGACCGAGGAGGCCGAAGCCCTAACGGGAGAGGAGGAGGAAGAGGCCATTCTCCTCCTCGGCAGCGCTGTCGATAATGGCGGGAAGGAGAGGGTAGATCGGGACTTGGGGAGGAGGAAGAGACGGTTATCGTTAGTTAGGGTTTGGAGGAGGAGAGCTCTAGTGCTGCTGCTAGTGACGGAAAACATTTCTCCGGAGACGACGAGGAGAGGAAAAACGGTTGGGATTGTTGGTTGGCTGGGATGTCCTCATGTTTAATGCCCCCCTATTGGATCATTGGATAGATAGGGAAGGGGTGATAAGTGCGGTTGTGGTGGCATGGAGTCCACCACATCTATGAGAAATTATTAAGTTAGCGAATTCATCGATTTTTCTCCATGTAATGGCATAAAAATAAGTGTAATTTTTTTTAAAAAATATTTTTTTAAAAAAATTATAAATAAGATAATAAGTATGTAAAATTACAAATAAGGTAATATGTGGTCAATGTTATTGACGACATGAGTATTTTTTTTTCGTTTTCCCTGGAAGAAGAAAATAAGAAAAGAAAAATCGTCACTAACATTCGTTACTAAAAGCTCCATTTCTTTACTAAACTTCAATTTCCTCACTAAAATGCATCAAAAAATTTGTCCTAAGTCGTCCAAGTGACGAAATTTTTTTGCATTCATGCTGCCAATGATGTTGGCGACATGAATGCATTGTATTCATGTTGTCAATGGTGAAAAAAAATTCGTCACTAACATTCGTCACTAAAATATCTCATTTCGTTACTGGAAGTCTAATTTCATCACTAAACTAAGTCACTAAAAAAAATTGTCCCAAGTTTAGGTGCAAGATGGGTCAGGCGACCCAAAACCCGGCCCGGGCCCGGCCCGGTCAAAGCCGGTCTCGGCCGGCCCTAACCGGCCTACCCTGTCCGTGGGTCCGGGCTGAGTCAGAGAAATCTGCCAGCAAGCCCGGCCCGGTTGATCAATGGTGCAATAAAAATATATGGTGATAGAACAAATAAACAGATATATAGTACATTCTACAGTCAAAATATTATACATATCTCAATGTATTAATAGAACTACACAGTAAATTACTAGTAGTGTCACAAGTCTACATGGATAGTACATTCTACAGTCAAAATGTAATAGATGTCACAAGTCCAAATTGATTTATTTTATTTTCAATCATCTTCAGAAAATTCATCTTGTTCACCTTCCTCGTCCTCCTCTTCCTCTTCCTCCTCATCTTCACTTTCATCTACTTCGTCTTCGTCTTCAGATAATTCTACCTCTTCTACATTATTAGTCGTGTAATGAGTAACTTTTGTTGAGTCCACATCTACAATATTTGTTACAAGAGGTAGCTCGTTCTCCTAATAAGCTATTTCGTCAACGTCAAAGGTATTTCTAGCTTTAGTCTTGCATACTGCCCACCAGTCCGAACTCGCTATCCCCCGTCTAGGATAAGTTATGAAGTACACGAGCTGAGCCTGACTTGATAGGACAAATGGTTTGTAGCATTGATATCTACACTTGTAGTTTATATCCACAATATCATGCTTGTCAAATTTTAACCTTGATCTTGAATCGGATCGAACCATTCATACTTGAATATCACGATCTTAGCAGGTTCTGTGCCATAATTATATGTCAACTCCATAATCACTCGTAAGATACCAAAGAAATCATTGCATGGATTGACGCCTTTGTAGTTCGAAGATTTGATACTCAAACAACTATTTTTCGTGGAATCAAGATCCAGGAAGCTGTCTCTGATCGGAGCATTTATTGACTTGACCTAAACCCATTTACACAGTAACTTGGACATATTTTGATGGCAGTAATTGGTCCCTTAGCTAGAGTTCTAATAGATCCAGTCTTGGGTGTTATTAGACGATCGACCTAAATACCAAAGTAGTAAGTTATTTATTGTGCAAGTGCATACAGAAAAAGTAATTACCGAGCTCCTTACATATGCGCTCAACCAAGAAGGAAAGTAACGTCTTATTTCTTGTTCTACTTCTTCGTCTGTTATGTAGGGTCTAACCGACCTCAGCTCATCATTATATGTGCTGAAAAACAACGAAGCAACCGCTGATTAGTAGCATAATATTAGCTTATACTACATTGAGATGACGTAAACATGGACGTATTAATTACTTACCCCTTTAGCTTCTCTACTTCATCCTCGTCGCAATTGAGTAACATATACAACTGAGCAGCCCTTAGCTCGTCTTCATTCAAATATCTCTTCTTTATTTTCCCAGAAGGCTTTTCGGACACATTGAATACTTTCAGTATTGCATCATTAGATTCTTGATATCCGTCGTCGTTTTTCGGAGCTCTCGTTCTATTAGTAGCAACATGAGGTTTGAAATACGTCGAGCAAAAGTTTGTAATCTCCTCGAGAACATAAGCTTCACAAATAGAGCCCTCAACCCGTGCCTTATTTTTTACCTTTCTTTTTAGGTGATTCAGATGTCGCTCGAACGGGTACATCTACCGATAACCGACAGGACCACCAACACGTGCCTCATAGGAAAGATGAATTGGCAAATGCTTCATGGAGTCAAAGAATCCAGGAGGAAACACCTTGTCGAGCTTACACAGTATTATCTCAATGTCCTTCTCTTGCTTTTCTAGACGATCGACGAGCAACTTAGTAGAACAAAGATCTCTGAAGAATATGCTGAGCTCTATCAATGAATCCCAAACGACCTGCGGTAAGAATTCTCGAAATACAATCAGAATTAACCTCTCCATGAATACGTGACAATCATGACTCTTCGTACACGCCAGTTTGTTCTCCTTGAGGTTGATGCATCTTCTCAAGTTTGACACGTAGCCGTCTGGAAAATTTAGACCCTGAATCCACCTATAAAGTCTTCCTTTATCCTCCTTCTCCAGTGAGAAAATTGACTTAGGCTGCATTAACTTTTTATTCCCCTCATCTATCAAATGTAACGCAGGACGTCTACATATTTCTTCCAAGTTTAACCTGGCCTTCGGATTGTCTTTCGTCTTCCCCTTTACGTCCATTACAGTATTAATTATGTTATCAAACACATTCTTCTCGATATGCATGACATCAAGGTTATGTCTGATCAGATTGGTGTTCCAATATGGCATGTCCCAGAATATACTCCTCTTCGTCCAGTTATGAGTGAGACCAAATTTGTCACACGTGTACCCCTTAGCAGGCTCTTCGACATCACTTGGTAAATCTTTTACCTCTTCCCAAATCGTGTATACAGGCCACTTTGGCGGTGGATTGACCTTCTCCACAACGCCGGCACGAAAAACATTTATGTTCCTCCGGTACGGATAATCCTTCAGCAGAAATTATCGATGGCAATCGAAGAAGCACGGTTTGCCTCCGTGTTTCAAAGGGAAAGCCTTAGTACAGTCCATGCAATACGGATATGAGAGACGACCATGAGTTCTCCATCCCGATAATATTACATAGGCTAGAAAGTCATTGATGGTCCACATAAGTGCTGCCCTCATCTGAAAATTCTGCTTTCTAGAAACATCGTACGTGTTGACACCTACTTCCCACAGCTGATTCAACTCATCTATCAATGGTTGTAAATATACATCAATGTTACTCTTCGGATTATTCGGACCCGGGATAATAACGGTTAGGAACATATACGGAGTCTTCATGCACATCTAGGTCGGTAGATTGTACAGAGTGACGATCACAGGCCAACACGAATACTGGAAGCCCGAAAGTACGAATGTGCTAAAACCGTCGGAGGAGAGCCCCAATCTGACATTATGCGGATCCAAAGCAAAATCTGGATACTCTCGATCAAAGTACTTACATACTTCTCCATCGGATGGATGATCCAATACTCGATCGATCTGTTCCCGCATGTGCCAACTCATGTTTTCTGCAGTCTCCTTCACCATAAACAACCTCTGCAAAGGCAAGTAGTGCATCGTATCTGTAGGCCTCCTTGCACCGACATACCTTCCTCTACCAGTGGCCTTGTAGCGATCAGCACCACATAATCTGCATGCGTCTTCATCCTTGTCGTCTTTGTAGTACAACATGCATCTGTTGCGATATGTATCAATTTTCTTATATTCCATCCAGAGCGATCTCACCATCCTCTTAGTTCGGTAGAAGTCTTTAGGCAACTTAGCACCCTTTGGAAAGATCTCTATAATCAACTCCATCAGTCGGTTGTAGCATTCTTGTGATATATTAAAATCGGACTTGATGCTCAACAATCTTGTAACCACCTCCAACGGTGAATGATCCTCACAACCAGGATATAATGGAGTCCTTGCATTCTTCAACAACTCCATGAACTTCGCAGTATCGACATTTGGTACCTCCTCAGCTGCATCATGATTGTCCGGATCAAAACTAGGCTCCTCCACGTCAAAAACCATGTTCGCCCACCCGTCGTCGTTAGCAGTGTGGTCGTGGACATCCATATACGACTCCACATAAGGCTCCGACTTCGATGCTAAAGACACAAGTTCTCCGTGCGTGGTCCACTTATAGTAATTCAGCGTGAAATCCTTTGAGTACACATGATATATGACTTCCACTTCTGGATGATAGTTTAAGTTATGACATCTCACACATGGACACTTAATTTTTGTACCGTCCATGTACTGAGGGAACGTCTTGGCGAACTGCAGGAACTACTGTACACCATCTATGCATTTATCTCGCATACCGCACATGTCATCAGGATGACGGTTGTACATTCACGAACGATGACGCATATAGTAGTTCATATTAATTTCTAGAGACTTCTGCAAAGATGAATAGACATCGTTCAAGTATATACTCATGTGAATATTTGGTAGTATATATTATCCAAATGGATGCAAAGATGGATACACATGTAAACACCTTAGATACTCATTCCTAATATACATATCCTCCCTTAACACTTAACCTATATTAACTCACTAACACTCACTCACTAAATACACTCAAACACACACATGTATACAATGTGCACTCACTTGCACATGGTGCAAGTTGCTGCTACTGCCATTGTTATTGCTTGCTGCTAATATTACATACACACACACACACACACACACACACACACACACACACACACACACACACATGCATACATCACTAGTACACCCTAGATACATATTCTACTCATGACACTCACTCCAAATATAGATTACCTGACCCTCTGACTGAGGAGGGGGGTCGTCAATATAACGACCCATTTCGCTCATACAGATAGACGATTCAAACGACACAAGTGTGACGACCCGACCCGCCTTGCTCAGCGAGAAGACTCATTGGATGCAAAGGCATTCATACTTGGATCTTCTACTGGAGTTCAGATTTAGACTTTTCAGAGGCGCACTCGGAGTTTCGCTAGGCCGATGTAATTAATCGCTAAGGTGGATGGCTCCGATGAACCTGTCTATGCTTAGTTGCATACTTAAGAAAAGGAATGATACATACTAGTTTGTAAGCGATAACTTTTGCATGCTAATAAAAGAGATAAACGCACATAGCTAAGAAAATAATCCCACTTTATCATTGTGTATAGAATATGAAAACTCTTCCCTGCTAGTAAGTAGCTTAGAGTATTGATCTAAATGGAGTAAGTTCATATGTTATGCCACAAGTAGATCTCATTTACAATATTGATGTACTGTATCACACGGGATGTAACACGGAGTTAGAGTAGAATCGTATTGCATACATAGACGAGAAAGACTATCAAGTAGTCGTTCCGAGTCAGGAGAAGAAAAGAAGAGAAAGTACTTGACAGATCACTGAGGCAGTCTCTCATCAAGGAGCTGTGTAGAGAAGAATCAACCGAGCTGAAGTCCTCGGATAAGAGAAACTGAGCATGAAGTTCTCGGCTAGGATTGGAAGTGGTGGAGTAGTTGCATGATCACGGGCAATTGGTTGCGCACCAGGAAGAGTCCTCGAACGACCTCCGAGGCATCAAAATTGTGTCAGGCCGGGAGGACCGCGATAGCTGAAGTTCTAGTGCGATAGCTAGCTGAAGTACTAGTAGGCGAGTGTGGGACATCCAACAAGGCTTGCTACCGACCTGGAAAGATAGCCGACTCGTCGGATGGTTCGGAACACCCAGTTAGGCTCACAACTGAGCTGGAAAGACATCTGTTATATCCCAGATTATGTCCAATATGGCTAACAGAGCCAGTGACTTTCATATAGATAAGTTATGCATGCATAGCGGCTATCCGCGTACAAGAAAAATGGTAAATAATAGAGTTTGATTCACGGTTCACCTTGTAGTTTAAGTAAATCATGTCTATTTCTAAAGACACCGTTCGAGATATACTTTGAGTACGTAGATGTTCTTCAATACATAATAAAGGCTTAATTATATTCCTGTGAATGACATGGAAGGCCGAATGGTAAGAAAAGGGTAAGACGAACTCAAGTTATTTTACCGTATGACACTTTTGAATCAGACACGAATATATGCTTTACTTTTACAATGTCATAAAACTGATCCTAAGACAAAGACTCAAAAGACAACATAATCAATCGGTGCACATAATTAATAAATATATTTGTTTTGTGGCATGGGCGAGAGGCCTTCCCATCAGTGCATTCAATATAATGATACCCAACCAGATTGTATGCATGGTACGGGGAGAACTCGCACGAATTTAGAGATTGCTTGACACATCATGGCGTCGGACCGCACTTGGCATCTTGGAGCATAGCGTTCGGACTTGGAGCTCACATATATGAGACATAATGTATGGGAACATCATCATCCAGATTGTTTGATTCAATTGTAAGCCTAAGGGCATATTCATTGTAGAGAGAGAGAGCATGAGCGACTTGTAATCTTTACTTCATATCAATAAAGAGCTTATTTTGGATTCAATACTTGTGTTGATTCTATCTTTCCGCTATGACGACTTTGTGAACTAGTTATCAACGGTCGTTTCGGTATTTGCCTTGTGCGGGCACAACTCTAGACTTGCGCGGCATCACATCCTAATGGAAATGATTATTCCGTGGGAGCGTTGGTGCGGTGATTCGTGTCCAGCGGGGGTGATTGATCTAGCGGGAGATCAGGGTATGACATATTGGTATCAGAGTACGGCTTTACGTCCTTGGAATTTGTATTGATTCTCTCAGTTTTAAACTTGTGTATTAATGATGCGATAGACGCTCTCTCTCGATGCTTAAATGAATGGTCCATACAATGAGTATAAATATTTTAAAAATTTATACAAAGGATTATTGAACGAGATCATTATGTGATGTCCTTTGTGCCTAGATAAGTCAGACCTTATGTGAGCAGATTTGTGCTAGAGTTAGCAAGTTACGTAAGAACCAGATTGGCTTTCTGCTGATGTTAGAAAAGTTGGTATATGAAACTTAGAATATCGTTCAGATGGGATAGCTATGCATACAGTCGTTCGGCTAAGTTGTGTTGAGTATCGTGCACCTAGACCCTTTGGTGCGAACAAGTTGTGAGTGAGATTTGGGTATCGTTCGGATAAGGACAAAGTCGAACGTAGAATGGAAATCGATAGAGATGATATCGGAGTATCGCTAAGGCTAATATTGGGAATCGTGTTTGGATTCTGAGATATAGTTCAGAAGATTATTCGTATCGATAAGTTATGACTAAAAACGTAGATTACGTGGATGATTATTAATAGAGGTGTATACGAGACTAAGATTTATCAAGGCGACACATAGAGACCGCATTGGAGTTCTAAAGAACAAATTGGATATACGAGTGAACGATACGAACATGATTCAAGATTTAATAGGATAACTCAATTCCTGAGTAGTGTACGAGATAACTCAGTAATAAATAAGCGATTTAAGGATTCATAGAGTATAGCTCGAACCTTGAGTGGTGTATTGATCATCTTGGAAATGTTCGAGCGAGTCGAGGATTTTGGGATAACAAACGACTCTACCAGCAAGCGACGAGATTGTGTAAAGCCTTAGTATAAATAATGCCTAGCAAGTAAGCGAACTCGAAGGAATCATGCAAGATTTGATTCGAACGAGTTAGAATGAGTTAAACAAGGGATATGACTTATATCAGATAGGGATTCAGAGTGTTGGATTTTATATCTTGGTCGAGGAAAACTTAGTGGATCTATGAACAATTTTGAATTGAGTCAAATAGATTGAAACTTGAGTTTGAGATGGAATAATCGAGGATGCAAATATGAGTTAGCGCGAACGAAAGATAGCGCGCATGGAAAATCAAAATCAAGTCGGATATCGCTAGATAGAATTTAGCTTGAGTATGACTATTATGGTTTCAAAGTTGGAAGACTTAGTATGATATCGATAAGTTGAAAGATAGCACGGATTTATACAAGTTAAAGAATTGTGTGGTTGAATGATTGAGGTAGACAATAACAGACTTAATCTTGATTTGGACGAACGATCTTGAACTGAGTTCAAAGGATAGCACTCGATATCAGGCCCGACTGAGAACAATTATCCTGCGAGAGCGTTGGCATGGTGATTTCTCGTCTAGCAGGGATGATCGAACTCACGAGACCATGTTCGAAGATTATACAAACGAACTCAATAAAATAGAACGTATCGAAAGTGATTAGACTTTGGCTTGAGAATTTGAACTTACTTGTTTGAGGAATGCTAGAAGTAGTTTATGGATTGATCGAACGAACATTTTGAAGTTGGATGATTTGGCTAGACGAATTATGATCCCGGTATGAACGGTTATTATATGAACATGACTTGGTGGATTAATATATAACTTGGAAGAAAGAAAGAGTAACGATAAGGTGTCTTGGTTATTTCAAAGATAACCATAGCGTTTGACGTTCTTGTCTTGTGCGAGCGCAGTTCCTTGCTCGCACATACGTCATGTCCGGATTAGGACGATTATCCAGCGGAAGAGTTGGCGTGGTGATCTCACGTCCAGCGTGAATGGTCGAACTTACGGGAGACCGTAGCATGACAATTCGAAGAATCGTCTTGACTTGTGGTTCGATACGATAAGACAAGTTTTAGGATACAAGTGAATCAAAAGTGTTTCGAGATGAGTTAGTCTAGAACATGAAGTAAGACGCTCGATGATTTTGTGAATAGATATGCGAATTATGTTGAACGACTTAGAGTTATAATGAAGATCGAAGATTTATAATTAAATCATGACTTGGTGGCATAGACTTAGAAAAGATTGGATATGTGGATTCTATCAATACTTATTTGAGAAGATAGACTATGTGGGTCGTTAGGTTCGACATGTGACATGGATATATCATAGATTCGATTGAACGAATGTGTCTTATGAATGGCCTTGCTAAACGGACTCGGACCCTGTAAAAATAAAGGTGTTAATATGTATAGGATGATTTATGCTCGATGTTTAGAAATCTGAGTGAAACGAGCTTGGGTAGAATACCTCATACGAACGAACGATGGTTTGACCTTAGGAATTAAGGCGAGCGTCGTACAACGGATTTGCACGACAGGTCATAAACTTAAACTGTACCTATGACTTTGTGAGCTGACCTAGTGGCTAGGCAGACGACCCTATGCCATGAGTTGATTTGGAGTGACTGACTTCAGAGTATCATTGAAAAAATAATAAAACTGGGGCAACAAGACTTAGAGTTAGAACTTGGAGCTGGGAGTGTATGCTAGCGATATTGGTGTTAAAACGGACGCAACAGGAGATAGTGCTTGGCTGATAGTTGATTGATTGGATAGGTTATGTGATTGAGAGGAATAAGATGGTATTGGAGATTTGTCGGACAGAACTCTTATGATTGGAATTGGTGATATTCAAGATAAGTTGGAAATAACGAATTGAATCGTTGTTTGGAAGATGTACTTTGCTAGTAATACAATACATGAATTTGAGTGGGATTGGGGTAGACGATGACTAAACGAACCAGAGTTCGGATAGTCGAGTAGTGAAATGATCGACGATTCAAAATATTCTCACGAGTAGCTTGTTCGACTTAGCTATCACTAAGCTTGGTTGAAATACACATATTTGGGGAATGCCTTAAATATGGGTACGATCCAGACTTAGCGATATGCATAACTCGAATGCAGCTGCAAATAAAAATATTTAGATTCGCATGGATGAGTGCGACAATTGGAGTAAGTTAGCCTTAGCCTAGAATTTCTTAAATGGAAGATTGTACGTACCCCCATGTTAGAAAATTTAGCTTTACGCCAAGGCGCAATAAAGACAGAGTCAGGAAACGTAGGCAATTCGATGCGACGACTTTGAGTGATAGTAAATTTACTTAGCGAGAATGGACGGTGGCTCGAGATAGATCTTGATGCAAGACGAGATTGGAAGATTTGATGAGATTTGAACTTGAAGTCTTGAGGATTTTATGGATTGGGTTTAGGCGTAATACTGGATTTCGATAGGCTACATCGAGTATTCGGTCGAATATGTCTTAGGTTCGTATGGATAGAATATAACAAATGGGCAAGTTTACCCTAAGCCTGAGTTTTCTAGTGCGCATTAAGTTATAGAATATCAGTGTTTGAGTAATACAGCCCTGCGCTAGGCACAGTAGAGTTTGAGTCGAGAAATACAACGATTAAGTTGAGTATAGTTCGATAACATCGAACAATTGAGTTGTTCGATGAGATTGGCTAAGCGCGTGCCTAGCGCAAGGTGAGGAGAGGAATAAATATAGTATTTGCACAATCTTTGAAAGTTAAGCAAGACATGTAGAGTTTGGTTTAGAAGTTGCGTGATAATACGAGTTCCGCTCAGAAAGTCTCGAGGACGAGACTGTTCTGAGTGGTGTATAAAGTAACGATCCATTCTGCTAATGCAGATAGCTGATTCAAACGACACAAATGTGACGACCCGACTCGACTTACTCTGCGAGAAGACTCGTTGGATGTAAAGGCATTCAAAGTTGGACCTTCTAATGGAGTTCAGACTTAGAATTTTCAGAGGCGCGCTCCGAGTTTTGCTAGGTCGATGTGATTCATTGCTAAGGCAGGTGGCTCCGATGAACATGTCTCTACTTAGCTACACACTTAAGAAAATGAATGATACATGCTAGTTTCTAAGCGATAACCTTTGTATGCTAATAAAAAAGATGGACACATATAGCTAAGGGAATAATCCCGCTTTATCATTGTGTATAGAATATGGAAACTCTGTCCTGCTAGTGCGTAACTTAGAGTATTGATCTAAATGGAGTAAGTTCATATGTTATGCCACAAGTAGATCTCGTTTACAATATTGATCTACTGCATCGCACGGGATGTAACACAGAGTTAGAGTAGAATCATATTGCATACATAGACGAGGAAGACTATCAAGTAGTTATTCTGAGTCAGGAGAAGAAAATAAGAGAAAGTACTTGGGATATACAGATCATCGAGGCAGTCTCCGATCAGGGAGATATGTAGAGAAGAATCAACCGAGCAGAAGTCCTCGGATAAGAGAAAACGAGCATGAATTTCTCGGCTAGGATTGGAAGTGGTGGAGTAGTTGCATGGTCACGGACAACTGGTTGCGTACCAGGAAGAGTCCTCGAACGATCTCCGAGGCATCAGAATTGTGTTGGCCCGGGAGGATTGCGCTAGCTGAAGTACTAACAGGCGAGTGCGGGACATCCATCAAGGCTTTCTACTGACCTGGAAAGATATCCGACTCGTCGGATGGTTCGAGATGTCCAGTTAGGCTCGCAACCGAGCTGGAAAGACAACCGTTCTATCCTAGATTATGTCCAGTATGGCTAATAGAGCTAGTGACCTTTATATAGATAAGTCATGCCTGCATAATGGCTATCCACGTAGAAAGAGAAGGGTAAAATAATAGAGTTTGATGTATGGTTCACCTTGTAGTTTAAGTAAATCATGTATATTTCTAAAGACACCATTCGAGAGACACTTTGAGTACGTAGATGTTCTTCAATACATAGTAAAGGCTTGATTATATTGTTGTGAATGACAGGGAAGGCCGAATGGTAAAAAAATGGTAAGACGAACTCAAGTTATTTTATCGTATGACACTTTTGGATCAGACACGGATATATGCTTTACTTTTATAAAACCCCTAATCCTAAAAACCGTATTAACCTTTTTAATTAATTAATAATTGAATTATAGTAATTATGAGTTAAATAGAAGAAATAGAATTTATTTAATTTTTATTTTAGGTGTTTGTACATTTAGAGAATTTATGGAGCAATTATAAATTTTTTCTAATTTATTCCATGTAGAAGATCCTATGGAAAGTTGATAGATTAATTGTACGCACTAATAAAAATTTCTAGAATTTTCTATATATATATATATGTCACGCCCCAGTCCCAAAATACGTAGGACTAGGACACGTAAGCATGCCAGCCGCATGGATATGGCAACTCCAATATATGGAAACCAAATCCACACGTACGCTGTATTATGAACATCAAATCCACAAGTGGTAAAAATGTAATACAAGTCACAGGGTAAAATCTAAATCTCATCCACCAAAATCATATAGAAATTGTCACTACCACTTTTCCATATGAGGGCATTTGTGTAATTTAACTATTTAAATAATTATGTATTTAATTAATTGCTGAGTTTTGTAACTAATTATATTATTATTAGTGATATTTGATTTTAGGTCAACCCTAGAATGCTTTAGGGCAAACCCTAATGACCAAACCCTAATTTTAAACCCTATTCTAGCAAACCCTAGAATTTTTAAATTTAAGATGGAACCCTCAAAACCCTAGACTGACTTAACCTGAGTCTATTAGGTTCTACATGACTTAACATAAAGGTTTAAACCTAAAACTAGGCATAGAAACCCTAAACCTAGGTTTAATATAAAAAGAAGCTTCTCACAAAGCTATTCTTCACATAGAGAAAAGGAAACCCTAGCCTCCACAAGAGAAACCATCTCCCCACTCCAAAAATTCGAAACCCTAACCCTAGGTTCCATTTTCTCCTCCTCCAAAGCAAGAGAAGCAAAGAACGTGGGTCAGGGAGCCTTGGAGAAGAAGAGCCTCGTTGAAGAAACCTTCCCTGCAGGTAAAACCCTAGTTTTACTCATATAAATTCTGTGTACAGATGATAAAGGCCTTTAGGAACCCACCCTAAGGTTTAGAATTCGAATTTTAGGGATTCTACATGAACACCTAGGAGATTTAGGGTTTTGGTGAATTTTCGTTTGATTTTTCCCAATCTCAGGAACCCAAATCCTAAGGGTTGCTAGTATACATGATTACCTCTCCTACATGTAGTCTATTATGTTGATTTAGGGTTTGATTTAGTATTTCTGGTGTTTTGATGTAGAAATCAGGATTTGGAAGAAACCTGTGTACAGTCGGGTGTATGAACATGTATGGGATGTTTAATTGTTATTAGGATTTACCTATCTAACTTATTTATATTTCTGTATAATTGATGTATGAATCTATATGCATATATATGTATTGTGTGTTGGGGGCATTCATTTGTACATTAAGATTTGGGGAAGAACAGGGTGCAGTCGGGCAGTTTGTGCTGTGGTTGGGGGAATTTCTGTGCAGTTTGTGAGGACGGTGAGCAGTGTGTTTTGGGTTCTGATAGTCGGGTTTGGGGGAAATACTAGTGTGTATTTCTGTAGGTATTAGAGCAGGGGTTTCACATCTGTGTGTGAGTGTGTTTATGTATCCGTCTATGTTAGAGAGTGTGGTTGTTGTTCATGTGGGTAATGGCTGTGAACTAGGGTGCAAAACTGTGTATATGTGTTGATGTAGTTCACTGTGATGGGTTTTGAATGTGTGTATCAGTCAATATAAGTTGTGTGTATTGTGTTAGGAAGCCTGGGTCAATGTGTAATGTTACCTATGTAGTATGTGTGTATGAGTGTATTGGATTGAGAATTGAGATCTTGTTGTGTGTGTAAGTGTTCATGTGGGATTGGTGTGATTGAATTCATGTGCAGGATGTGCACAGTAGGTATAAGTGAATTGGGGGTTGTGTTAGGATTTTGTATACTGTCAGTATGTGTTCAGTAAGACTGTGAATTACCTGTGTCAGTTAACCACTTAATTCCCTGTGTGTATGTGTATGAGTTTGGTCAGTGTAAATGGTGTCTGTGTATCAGATTGAGGAAGAGAGGTGTAGGTAAGTGTCTGTGTGCACTGAGTTTTATGTGCCAGTAATGTGATGTGCAGCAGTGAGTGATTGAGTGTCAGTGTCTTGGTGTATATATACAGCAGTGTGTCAACCTATGTATCAGTGACAGAGAGTTTCAGTACCTAGAGTATATGTGTGAGTGAGGGATTTGTATCAGTAGCTAGCTAGGGTATGCTGAATGTCAGTGTATCAGGAATTTTTCAGTGTATGGGTGTTTACCTGAGAGCACTGTGTGGAGGGTTACATGTGGCTGTGAGGACTAAGGGTGTAAACCTGTGTGTATTTGAGAGAGTTAGAGAGGGAGCAGTGTGCTGTGTGAGCAGTAAGAGCTTTAGTGTGTGTTTGTATGCAGAACAGAGTTGTGAGTGTGTGAAGTGACTGAGTGAACTATGTATTGTATCAGTGTGTGTTGGCAGTGTGTATTAGAATGTAGGTCTGAGTTCAGAGTGATTTTAAGGTAATGTGATACTAGTAGTTAAGATATTGATTATAAGTATACCTAACTATATATATTGTATGATACTTAGTATCCTTAATATTTAAGGAGATCTAATCTAGGTATTGACCAATACTAAGATATTGTGGTTCAGGGTGAGATATTCACTATAGGTCAAGATATTTTAGGTAATAGGTTATATATGGGTGAGATAAGCTTGAACTTGCTAGTATGGACTTAGAAACCTAGGTACAACCTAGCTTTGTCTAGTATTGACTAGTTTGACCACAAAAGCCAACTTTAAGGGTAATTTAGACCATTTGACTTTAGCTGGACCTAGTATTGACCAGTAAACCTTAGACATGACCTAGAAACCTCGTTTTTAATTTGTTAAGCATGTTATTCTTTTAATTCATTAATTAACATTGAATTTCCATAAATAGGTCATTGTGATCCTACTTTGGACCTCGATCCTCACATTCTGCTCAGGACCACAGGCGAGTACATTCTCTGACAGTTTTCATGGTTGATTACTTCTATAAATTGTAGTGTATTTCATACTTGATTCTGACACTATGGATACACGGGTTAGCACCCTAGATCCCCATCATGAGGAGTCATGGTTGGAATCCATCGTGCTAGCTGGGGGATGGGGAACTATTAGTAGATTATGTGATCATATCCAAACATTATATGCACCATAGCTCACCCCACTTCTCACGTCGGGTGCGGCCTGACCACTTATATGCTCCATAGCTGTTATATATGATTAGCCTGACCATTATATGCACCATAGCTAACCATGCGGTTAGCCTGACCTAAAAGAATCATAGCTAATCATATATAACCAGCCTGATCCAGTCCCAAGCCGATCACATAATAAACTAATATTTCAACCACTTAGCTAGATGTTTTATCTTTATTCAGATTACTGTTCTAGCAGTCACTATTTATTGCTCATTGCTAGATGCTTATTGTCTATTTCATTTCTTCAGTACTTCACATGTTCAGCTTTTATTTCCATCTTGTATCTCTTACACTGTTTATAGATTTTGTCAATTTAATGAAACTGCTGTTAGTGCTTGTGCTTCGCTCCAATCCTGACTGGATAACAACATTTTCAGAGAACCTGGAGGACTTTTGCCCTACTTATTACGGCCCAGGAATAGAGGGAGATTTCACTCCAGAAATCCCAGAGGAGGTGCCTATCCTAGAGGAGAACTTGCCTGCCCATGCTTAGATTACTTTTCTGCATTATTGTTTTAGACTGAGACTGAGTTGTATTTGTTTTTATTTGTGACTTTGTGAGGTCATTTAGACCCAGGATTTGAGTTGGATGTATTGTGGTTGGTTTAAATAGAACTCTTTTCAATTCTCATCGTGCCATTATGTTTATAGTTGTGATTGAGTATATTATAGAACTGTGAGTTATTTATCATTGTCCTCCGTGCGGAGTTGAGACTATTGACAGGATATACTATATTTGTGACCTAGACAGCGTTCTACCGCCGATGCTGCGGCGTAGGCTGGACGTACCCACGACTCATGCCCAATTTTCGGGTGCGGGTCGTGACAGAAATAAATAACCAGTATCCATGAAACTAGATCTCAATAAGAAGTATCTAAGGATGATAGTTGGATGGAAACAAATCCACTACCAACTCGAATGGGAAAAGTAAATACAATATAAGTACAACTCACTCAAACAATATAAGTACCAGCTGCCAATCACGGCTCGAAGAGAAGACATCCACGAAGCATCTATATCCTTCCAAATCTGCGCTCCTGCAAATACTCAAGAACAGGTACACCTGGCAGCGGACCAGGTCCTCAGAGGGACATAACAAGTATACTTAAACACATGCCAATAAAGTACTGAAATAAATATCCAATGGGTCGCCTAACCATCTAAAGTGAATGCAGTTTAAGAACAACTTTCTAACAAGTGGGCTATCTGGCCATAAATAGGATTGGCATAGTTCTCTTGGAGATCCAGGGGCCTACAAAGGCACGGCGCCTTTCGAACGCCGGAGTCCCGCCATGATAATATATAGGGGTCATCATGACCGCGTATCTCCGGCGGAGCGTACGGGTTACACAAGGAAAGTGCAAAGGAGCCCAAATGCGGTACTTGTTATTCTCCCCACCCCATGCTCTAAGCATGTCACATCCATGACACGATTTGGTCCATAGCCTATTCTTAGTACCCTAGCCCAATCCTGCAACCAAACAAGGACAAGGATAGGACCACCGCACTATAATAGGCTATGTCCATAGACCTCTAATAACTGCTAAGTCTACTAGCATGCAAAGTTTCTAACAACAGTTATTCCTAACGCACGTCCCACACGTACCGATGATCAGTCAACACGTGCGTCCGTGATCTATATGAGACTCACAACTCGTGTAAAAATATGTGTCACAGTCAAATGAAACCTAATGGTGCTACATGATAATGGGGTAGTCTCATGAACAAGGTCAATGCAATACATAAATAAAAACATATCGCGACGTCACCGTCGCGAGCATTTTATATAACAATTAAAATATATGAACTAAGGACAGAAAATAAATATGCATGCAACATATGGAATATAAATAACAGTACAATGGCAAGGTATACTTGCCTGGTAAGAAACTGCAAAATGTCCCGTCCAGATGTCCAATACACAGGACCAGAAGCTATGGCCTCAGAACAATGTCCCCGGATGCTGAAATAGATATCACCAACATTCCCAAAATAAGCAAAATAGCTAGAAAGCACTTCCCTTTCGTCCAATTTGGACACGGGCAAAACCGTAATTTCGGGTAAAAGTGGGGTCCACATGTGGCCCACTTTGCACCGAAAAGCGTACCGAGGGTAACAGTCTCTAAATGGGACAAACTATAGGTCAAACAACTCTAAATGTCAATACGAACTCAACGGTATGTCCAAATTTGGATTCCGATGAGCCGAACAAAGTTTGGTCCAAAAAGTCAACTGTGGGGCCCGCCAATTGGCGATCTGGTCAACCGTCTCAGAATTGCGTGAAAGTTGGGTCACAGGACCAGCGCGTTACCACGAGTCCAGTGGCGCAAGTTTCGTCACAATCTGACAAGCGTGCACAAAATACTCGCGAGTTCCACAAAAGTGGCGACACGAAATGTGTCCGCGGATACGGCCTGATTCCGGCGCGCACACGCGTCCGAATCAGTCCCCACGAATTTTCACGTGTCCGATTATGCTGTGTGCACCATTCGGTACACTTGGCAGACGGCGGGGCGGTCCCGTTTGGCGGGACGCGCTCCGATCTCCAACTTTTGGAAAACCGGAAAAAGTGGGTGCGCGCAGTTTTGTGACGAATATAATTTTGTCCACAGCGACTAATAGCACAAGGTTATAATACAGAAAATAAACTAGGTCATGTAATCTACAGGTATCAAAAAGAATCATCGAATTCGGATCTCTGTGGTGGGAGATACGAACTCGACAATATGGGGGGTCATCGCAAGTTTCTGCGATTTCAGAATTGGGTAAGTCCGGGCCAACTTGGACGCTGTTTTTCACCTAGGGGCACACGTTTTCCGAGGTTGACTATAAAACAAATATTGGAGAGGGTTGAGGAAAGATCATACCTATGAAAACGGAACAGCGTTTGGATGAGCGAGTCAACGGAAAAACACGCCGGAGCGAAGGTGCCTCGAGTGGGAGACTACAGTTCGCGAGGTCGGCGTCGACGGGATGGTTGGATGGCTTGGGGAGGCTTCTCTGGCTGTGGTGACGGCTCTAGATGGGAAGAGGAATTCTGGAGTTTCTAGGTTAGGGTTTTAGAGAGCTATCTATATATATATACATTATATATATTAAGAGAGAGGGGGTGCGGATGGGTTTCCGCGGGTTAAGTCGGGTGAAGAAAAGGGGTTGGTTTCACGTGTGTTGCTGAAGAGTCAAAGGGTCTCAAGTGGGCGGCTCCCTTATGCTGCAAATGAATAGGCGGTCACAGCACCCATCCTGCTGGACAAAGTTTCCTAAGGAACTTAGTAATATAAGTAGTAGTCTATATTATATTATTATTATTGTTATTATTATTAGTATTATTATTATATACTTATTTTCTTTTCTTTTCCTTTCTTTCTTTAAATATATATATATACATATATATATATATATATTTGTATATACATATATATATATTTACTCATAAGAAAATTTATATATTAGGGTAATGCACATCGTTAGGCTAGCAACAGCTAAAGGGGTCCCCTACATGGAATAAATTCTGAAAAATTTCTGATGGTCCCATAAGTCATCTAAGGGCCCGAACACCTAACATAAAAATTATTAAAAATCTATTTCTCCTATTTAGACCTAATTACTACAATTTAATTAATAATAAATAAGTAAAAGGATATTTACGATTTTCTAGGAAGGGGGTTTTACATATATATATATATATATATATATATATATATATATATATATATATATATATATATATATATATATATATATATGCAATGAGTTATTAAAAATAAATTAGAAAAGAAAAGAAAATAGAAATTGAATTGAATTAGAAAAATAAAGAAAGAAAAAGAAAATAAAAGAAAACAAATGAGTTAAAACAACCCTAAACCCTAAGTGAAACCTACCCGGCCCTTAGAACACCCGCTACCCATTAAGGAAACAAAGCAGCTGCAGCAGCAAGGTTTTCACCTCACCCGCGCACATACAAAAACCCAACCCGCCGCTCCTATAAACTATTTATACCATCACAACCACAAAAACCCTAACCCTAAAACTCAATTCCCCAATCTCTCATCTACCCATCCTCCTCGACCTAGCGACCGCCGCCGAGCCACCTGACCGCCTTCGCTGTTCGCCTGGACCACGGAGCAACCGCCCACCGACGTCCGCGAGCAAAACCCCGCACAACCGCGACAGTTTTGAACAGCAGAGTACCTGTGTTCACGCTCTGTTTTCCGCACCATCGCTCGACCAAACTCGACCCCGTCTTCACTGGTACGTTCATGATCTAACTTCCTTCAATATATGTATGTTAGTTGACCTCGAACAGCACATAAAGCTAGGCGAAAATAGCGACCAAGTTGTCGAAAAACGACAACTTTTGGGATCGCAGAAAACTGCGGTAACTACCTATGTTCACGGATTCATATCTTCCACCACAGAGATCCGAATTCTGTTTTTCTTTTTGGTATGTGAAGATCACCTAACCTAGTTTATTTTTTGTCAAATATAATAATTTATTAATTGCTGTGTGTAGTATTAAATTAGTTAGAAAACCCCAAAAACCTGCTTTTTCCTAAATTCTAGAAATTGCGATATGGTGCGCACAGTATACCCAGACGTGTGGACTTTCGCTAAAACTGATTCGGACGCGTGTGCGCGTCGGAATCAGCCCGTATCCACAGAAAATCACCCGTATTGCAACTTTTGTAAAAGTCCTGCGCATTTAGTGCACGCTCATCAGAATGTGACAAAACTTATGCCACTGCACTCGTGGTATCACGCTGGTCCTGTGACCCAATTTTTACGCAATTCTGAGACAGTTGACCAAGTCGCCAATTGGCGGGCCCCACGGTTGACTTTTTGGGTGAAATTGTGTTCGGCTCACCGAAATCCACAATTGGATATACCGTTGAGTTCGTACTGATATTTAGAGTTTGTTTGACCTATAATTTGTCCCATTTAGAGACCGTTACCCTTGGTACGCTTTTCGATGCAAAGTGGGCCACACGTGGACCTCGCTTTGACCCGAAATTATCGTTTTGCCCGTGTCCAAATTGGACGAAAGGGTAGTGATTTTTAGCTATCTCGCTAATTTTGGAAATGTTGGTGATGTCTATTTCAGCATCCGGAGACGTTTGTTCGGAGCCATTAGTTTCTGATTCCGTGTCCTTGATATTTGGACGCTTTCACTTTACAGATTTCTTGCCAGGCAAGTATACCTTGCCATTGTACTGTATTTATATTCCATATGATGCATGCATGTTTATTTCTATTTATTTTAGTTCATATATTTTAACTGTTATATAAATTGCGCGTCCAAGGAAACTTGGGTGCAACGACGGTGTCGTCGTGTTCTGTTTTATTTATGTATATGCATTAGACCTACTTTATGAGACCACCCCATTATCATGAGGCATTTTATGTTTCATTGGCCATGACACTATTCTTATACGAGTGTGAGTCACATGTAGGACACGGACTTGTGTACTCGGTTGGCCACTGGTACGTATAGGTCGTACGACGGATAGGGATAACTGCCGATAGAAACTTTGCATGCTACTAGACCTGACAGTTATTAGAGGTATTACCGTATCATGGATATGACATACTTAGAGCATGGGGTGGGGAGAACAACAAGTAAGGCATTTAGGCTCCTTTGTACTTTTTCGCTTGTGTCCCCGGACGCTCTGCCGGAGTGGCGGGTGGTGATGACCACTATATATTATATATTATCAGGCGGCCTCTGGCATTCAAAAGACGACATGCTTTGTAGGCACCTGGATCTCCAAGAGAACCATGCCAATCTTATTTTTAGCCAGATAGCCCACTTGGTGGAAAGTTGTTCTCAAACTGCATTCACTTAGACGGTTAGGTGACCCATTGGATGTTTATTTTGAGTACTTTATTGGCATATTATTATGTATCTTATTACGTCTCTCTGAGAACCTGGTCCCTTTCCAGATATAGACGAGCAGGAGTATCCACAGGAGTATGGACCTAGACCTGACGCTACTTATCAGACTGAGGAGGTCTTATCTTCGGAGTATCTATGATTCATTACAGCTATTAGAGATTTTAGTTGCTATTCTTTTAGAGACATTTATTCTTATATTAGAGTTGATTCTCTTCTCTCTTTTTAGTAGTTTATTATAGTCGATTTGCAGTGGATTTGTTTCCATCCGACTATCATACTTTGAGACTGCTTATTTGATATTCAGTTATTATTTTCATTTATCTCTTTATTTGTGCTGTGGATGAGATATAGATTGCGTGTGACTTGTTGTGACAGTATATTACCACTGGTGGATTAGAAATTCATGTACAGCTTACGTGTGTATATGGTTTCCATATATTAGAGTTCGTATACATACGGCTGACGTATTACGTATTCCTAGTCCTACGTATTTTGGGACTGGGGCGTGACAACTTTTACAATGTCCTAAAACTAATCCTAAGGCAATGACTAGAAAGACAACATAATCAGTCGGTGCACATAACTAATGAACGTGTTTGTTTTGTGGCGTGGGCGAGAGGCCTCCCCACCGGTGCATTCAATGTACTGATACCTAACCAGATTGCATGCATGGTGCAGGAAGAACTCGCACGGATTTGGAGATTACTTGACGCATCATGGCGTCGGACCGCACTTGGCATCTTGGAGCATGGCGCTCGGACCTGGAGCTCACATATATGAGAAATAATATATGTGAACATCATCATCCAGATTGTTTGATTCAGTTAAAAGCCTAAGGGCATATTCATTGTAGAGAGAGAGAAAGAGAGCATGAGCGACTTATAATCTTTACTTCAAATCAATAAAGAGCTTCTTTTGGATTCAATACATGTGTTGATTCTATCTTTCCGCTATGATGACTCTATGAACTAGTTATCAACGGCCGTTTCGGTATTTGTCTTGTGCGAGCGCAACTTCAGGCTTGCGCGATATCACGTTCTGATGGGAACGATTATCCTGCGGGAGCGTTAGCACGGTGATTCCCGTCCAGTGGGTGCGATCGATTCAATGGGAGATATGGGCATGACAGTCGGAGTTGAGGCAATCCGAGGGGGGGGGGTCGTCGGGGCCGAGGGGGACACTATATCCTTGGTTACGCGATACATATACCAATATCGTGCCACAACCACCCAAACACGAACTATTGTGTCAAGGATAGGTTTGACACTGCTCTAAACCAAGTTAGATACTAGTTCTAGAAGATGGTATATGCGTCTCCTGTCTCGACTTTGAAGAGTCATTCTCGTGTTCGTATATAAGATCCTCCTTGAGTTGAGATCTCTATCGTATTATACACGATGCCAATACCCAAGGCTATGTCTAATTAACTCAGATAGGGTTAGGGTCTGTGTCATATCTCGACTTTGGGTTAGGGTCTGTGTCATGTCCCGTGTCATGTCAGTGAAGAGAGATAGGGTTAGGGTTAGGGTGAGGGTCTATGTCATGTCCCGTATCGTGTCAATAACCTGTTGTGTCAGTGTATGTGTTTGTGTCGTATCCCGTATCGTGTCTATGTATGTGTCATGTCCTCTATCAAATGTCATGTCCGTATCTATGAGAGAGAGAGAGAGAGATAGGGTTAGGGTTTACCTAGAGGAGGAGGGAAGCCCGAGGTCGTCGGAGGGGAGGAGACGCGTAAGGGGAGCAGCCGCGCGAGGGGAGCAGCCGCGCCGGAGGGAAAGAGCTGCGAGAGGGGAGGACTTTGCCAGAGGGGGGGGACTTCGCCGGAGGAAGGAGGACGCCTGAGGGGGGGGCTTTTAAAATTTTTAGTAAGAGTTCGCGAGAATGCGGGAGAATAAAATCCTGAACCCTATATGAAATAATTTAGCGACGTCTATTTATATATTAATATACTGCAACTTGAATACAAAACGTCACTATAATTAAAACATGTCGTTGAACGACGTCAAACGGCGCTATTAGCAACTACCTGCGACATTTTATATTAATGTCGCTAAATTGGAAAAAATAGCGTCTTTTTATAATAATGTCGCTAAAAGCGTCGATAATCCCGTAATTTTAAGTAGTGAGCAACAAAACATTTTGATGAAGATTTGGATAACTTTGCCTTATTTGCCGATGCTGATCCAATTACTTTTGAAGATGCTTCAAAAGAAGAGAAGTGGAAGAATGCTATAGATCAAGAAATTGATTCCATTCAAAGAAACAAAACTTAGGAGCTTATGGATCTTCTAAGTGGGAAAGAAGCTATTGATGTAAAATGGGTATACAAGACCAAGCTAAATTCTAAAGGTGAAGTTGAAAAATACAAGGCTCGTTTGGTTGTGAAAGGATACAAACAAAAAATTTGTCTTGATTACCAAGATGTGTTTGCCCCAGTTGCTCGCCTCAAAACCATACGAATTGTTTTAGCTCTATCAGCTTAAAGACGATGGAAGGTTTATCAAATGGATGTCAAGTCAGCATTCTTGAATAGTTTTCTTGAAGAAAAAGTCTATGTGAACCAGCCACCTGGTTATGTAGTGAAGGGTGAAGAAAAGAAGGTATGTTATTTAAAGAAGGCACTATATTGGCTCAAGCAAGCTCCGAAAGCATGGTATAGTCGCATTGACAACTATTTTTTGAAGACTGGATTCAAAAGATGTGCATTTGAGCATATACTTTATATCAAAGAAGGCGATCAAGGTAAATTCTTGATGGTTTGCTTGTTTGTTGATGATCTAATTTTTACAAGCAATACTACAAGAATATGTGATGAATTCAAGAAGGCATTGATGCATGAATTTGAGATAACTGACATGGGTTTACTTTATTTCTTTCTTGGAATTGAAGTCAAGCAAGAAGAAGATAGAATCTTTATTTCACAAAAGAAGTATGCCAATGATATTTTGAAGAGATTCAAAATAGAGGGTGCCATCCCACTTAGCACTCCAATGGAAGTTGGTTTGAAGTTATGCAAATCTAAAAATGAAAAAGATGTTGATGGAATTCTCTATCGAAGTCTTGTTGTTACTCTTATGTACTTGACTGCAACAAGGCCAGATCTTATGTTTGCTGTGAGCATGCTAAGTCGATTCATGAAATCACCAAATTGAAGTCATTGAGAAGCATAAAAAAGGGTACTAAGGTATCTTTATGGAACCATCAATGAAGGCATATATTACAAAGAGTTGAAGATTCAAGATTGATCGGCTATTGTGATAGTGATTGGGTAGGAAGTATTGATGATTCTAGAAGTACTTCTGGCTTTGTCTTTCATATTGGTTCAGGTGCAATCTCATGGGCATCCAAGAAATAAAAAGTCGTTGCTCTCTCTACAACTGAAGCATATTATATTTCTTTGGCATTAGCATCTTGTCAAGCATTATGGATTAGATGTATATTGGGTGAGCTCAAACATGAACAAGTTGAAGGCACTACAGAACAAAAGACCAAGTTGCTGATATCTTTACAAAAGCCTTGAAATATGATGTTTTCAAGAAGATGAAAGAAAAACTTGGCATGATGAAGGTCTAGCTTAAGGGAGGCTGTTAGAAATGTAAGTTAGATGGTGAAGTTACAAGCTTGAAGGTTACAAGTCTTCAAAGAAGATGAAACATCCTTAATAAAATGTCATAAGTTTCCTCATCCTTAATTTTCTATTTAACTTATTCTTTAATATCTTATGTAACATATGTCAACTCATATCCTATATAAAAGCATCATCCTATGTACTTTTCATCAAGCAAAAAAAAAATCAATAAACATCATTCCACTTCATAAAATATTTAGAGTATCTTATTTTAGTGTTTTAGCAATAAGAGAACACATCCCTTTTGTGCTTTCTCATCTCCAGAAGAAATTTATCTCTATCATTCATCATCCACTCCCACTTGGTTCCTCCACCGCACGCCAACACAACTTTCAATTAAGGATTTTTTTTGTATAAAGTTACCAAGTTTAAGATCTAATTAGACTTTGGGTACTCAGTTTGTCCATTTTAGACTTTGGGTACTCAAAAATTTTTAGTGACATATTTTAGTGACAAATTAGACTTTCGGTGACTAAATAGTTTTTTAATGAGAAATATTAGCGACAAAAATGTTTCACTAAAAAATTTCGAGTACCCAAAGTTTAAAACAAAAAAATGAGTACCCAAAGTCTAATATAGACCTAAACCTGGTACCCTTATACAAAATAATCCTTCAATTAACTCTCTATCGCACCACCGACCGTTCTCCTCCAAATGACCATCTCCATCGACCCTCCCTCGAGTACTCTCCATCGCACCCCGTTCGCTTTTGCTATCACCCTGACATCTTTGCGCCTCTCCAAACTGCCTCCCTCACAACCAAACAAATCCCGACCACGAGGTGCCTAGACTCTCCAAGCCTTCCCACACACCAATGGCAACCACCATTAACCCATCTCTCCTACCACTGACTTAACAACAACCCCCAAACTTCCATTCAATAGCCAAATTACCCATTGTCCTACACCTTGACCGCCAGACCCCAAGCTCAACTCCGAAACACCGACCGCCTCCTCCCTGACTTCCGCTGTCCACAACCTCCGGCGCTGCTCTGACCCCTGGCACTGTATCCTGCTGACACGCAGTCAAACCCAGGAGAGGTTCTCGAGGACGACGACGGAGAGGGATAGTTTCTCGAGGAAGAGGCCGAAGAGGGAGAGGTTCTCGAGGAGAGGAAGCAAAGCTGGTCGAGGCCGTCGATGAGGAGGGAGAGGCCGGATGGGCCGAAGAGGAAAAGGTTCTCGATTTTTTCACTCAAAGAGAGAGAGAGAGAGAGAGAGAGAGAAAGAGAGTAAGCAGAGGGATACTCAGAAAAGAGCTTTCAACAGCTCTCAGAAAACTGAGTTTAAGCAGCACCTCCAAAACAAATTCAAAAGTACTTTTTGAGTGTCTTGTCCAACCGTAATTTATCCAACTTCTATTTTTAAACTCCGGAAAGTGAGTTTTAAATGACATCCAAAGAGATCCCAAACCTCTATATATATTACTAATGTAAAATTTCTATTTTTAGATTTATGTTTCTCTATTTTTAGAAAATGCAGTAACATGGTCCTTAGAATGTCAACAACGGCCATGTTGATGGTAGTGTTAAAAGAATAGTAAAAATTTAGTCTGTAATGGTGTTTTCTTAGCACCAGGACTCTTAGAAAGCTTTTTAGATCGACTCATTGGGATTCTTCTTCAGAGGGCGAGAACTCATTGCTCATGTTGGTCCCCTTGCTTTTCTGAGTACACGAACACCTGTGAGACGAGCGAAAATAGTTTCATGGTGCCGCTCTCATGCTCAAGTCATATTAATATTGTTGGTATCCAAGTCAGATTAAGATCGGGGCGGGATAGTCCATGGGTATCGAATTGGCGCTCAAGTCAGTTTAGTTTAGTGTTGAGGTGGGTATAAAATTTGATAGAGTTTTATGATAGAATAGTGTGAATCCTTGTTAAGATTGTAAGTGGACAATATATATATATATATATATATATATATATATATATATATATATATATATATATATAGTAACGTGCACATGCATTGTATGCGCGTAAAAAAAGTTAAAATTTTTAAATATAAAATTATTATAAATATTTTTATTTCTAGGAATCGAACTCAGGCAACCAATAAAATTAGTTATTTTGTTTAAAAAATAGTTAGTGGAGTATACATATGGCATAGACAGCTCAATTTTGAACCATTTTCAAATATTATTATAAGAATATGTATATATATATATATATATATATATATATATATATATATATATATATATATATATATAACTCTAGTATACTTAATTCATTTCTTATCAAGTTAGGGTTTAAAGAGTAGAGTATCCGGAATTTATATAAAATATCACACGAATCTTGCATTATAATCATATTCAAATTATACTTGATCCTCCTTGTTATGTGGTAAGAACTTGTACAAACCAATATTCTTATATACAGTAATGTAGAAATTTAGTTTCTCAACTGGCTCTTGTGATCAGTGAGAAGAGGTATAACCTCCCTGGCTAGACGGACATTCTCGGAATTAAACCACATGAGATGTGTGGGACAGTAGACCCAAATGGCATGCAATGCAACATGTACAAAATCATGCTCGTATCGTCGGACGTCTCAAAAAAAAAAACTTATGCATAAATTCCTAATTATTCATCTCTTCTACAAGTTTTCATGGTTCCTAACATTCATTAATATAGAGTATAAAGTCAGGGGTAGTTCAAGATGAACATGATTCCCCTTATTTGAATACATTTTAATAAAATAATTTAAAGGTGTTTTTTACAGTCTTCTAAAAATATAATTCTAAATATAATTTACCTGAATATACTCAAGCAAGTAATATTGTCAATTTACACTTCTGAACTAACCATGTTTAGAGAAGTTAGATGGCAGGAGCACTTTATTTGAGCATGCTCTAGGAATACCAAGGAAAAGTTGGATGGTAGGAGCACTTCTGAACTAACCATCTTTTTCAGAATTATAGGAACTTAAGAAATGTACAACAAGAAAATAGTTGATTAATTTGTTTCTAATGTTTATTATTCCTTGTTAAAGTCAACAACTTCTTTGTTCGCTTACTAAAAGGCAAAGTGAATAGTAGACAAAATTTATGCACTATATTTTCAGCAAATAATTTCGTGTGTCCTAAGTATATTTTGAACTATTCGAAATGTGTCGAAGACATGTCAAATACCTACCTTGTGCTTTCTAGTGTTTATCCATTTTGATCGGACTTAACACAATACAAAGGTACTTTTAATCCATTTTTGCTAATTCCAAGAACTTCTACGAGCAAGGAGAATTATCTACATAAAGGGTGGTTACCAAAATAATGTATCCATTTTATGTCACATGTCTTGTACCAAAGGTAGCATGGACAATCCAAAATTTTGGACTATTTCATGTCGGACGTGTATCAAACATGTATTATAGCAATATGAACAAAAAAAGACAATTATAGCAAAGTAAACATAAACAAGAGTTGATAATTATATTTAAGTGCAAAAATGTTTAATGTTTTATAACAAACTTGTCTTTTCAGAAAATGTGACAAGTGCATAAATAACAGCTTATTCAATTTGAATCGAGAATTATTGATTACATAACTATTGCTAACTTTTTAGTGATTCAACTTGTCAAAAATCAATAATTGTCACAATAATTTTTTAATATTATAAATTGGTTTTCTCCAATATTCTAATATATTTAATATAATTCATAAATTTAACATAATTCTAAATTTTGATTCAAGTTGATTTTAAATATGAAAATATAATATTTTGAATACATAGGAGATTTAAATTAAAAAATTTTATATTAATAATAAATTAATATTTGTGAACTTCTATATGTTTCAATAAAAAATATATTACTTATACTTTAAAACCTAATTTAAATAATCTAAGTTAATAAGAGAGTATCAATTAATTAATTTTAGTGAGAATATCAATTAATTGATTATATTTTTCCTTATGAATTGAATTTTAAATTTGAAAAGATAATATTTTGAATATGCAAGGGATTTAAATTAAAAAATATTATATATATTTTTAAAAAATAATGATTATATTAACGATGAAATAATATTTGTGAACTTCTATATTATTGGCAAGAGAGTATTTTTGAACCTCCATATCTTCTAACATATGCCACGAACAATTATATAAATTGTAATAAAATTCAATCATACACTTACAATGAATTTAATTATACAATCGCAATAAAATTAAAAATATGCGTTGCACATGCATAGCGTGTGCCCGGACACTAGTAGAGTTATATCAAACTATAGTGCAGTTATGCTATAAACCACTCTAGAGAGAATTCTTAATTTGAACTTCTCTTTCCTCTTCTAGTTATACCAATACATATTTAGTAGATCTTGGATAAATTCGTCTGAATCATCACAAATATTGGTCACCGTGCTCTGAGAAGTGCCAACCTGAGAACTTTGATACAGGGTTAACGCCTTTGAGTTGTTTTCAGTGTCCATTGTAGCCTCTCCTCCAAATCCAACATAAGGGACAAGATTTGTGTCCGTGTAGGTTATGACACAACCATTCACATACTGGGCGGGGATGAGATTATAATCTTGACCAGTAGCAAAGCCATGGTTCATCTGATAATTATCTTGATAAAATGAACCACCCTCATGGTTGTCACCAAAGCTATGTAGAGTAAAGCTTCCTGAAGCATTAGATTGATGCATCAAGAACTCGTCTGTTCCATCGATACCGAGGCCTATAACCGGAGAGCTCTGGTGCGGCTGATGCTGTACCATACCTGCAGGCCGTGACATCATCGCAGCAACGAAAGAGTTCTCTACCAAGGGAGTGGAGGAAGCAATACCTACAGGAGGGGTTGCTTTCTTGAGGGTTCTTCTGTATTGCTGCACGACACACATATGGAAGAAAATATATTGTGAATTTATGTAACTTGGTTCAGAGTAAATTAGGACACAAGTTGAAAAGAAGAAGAAGGGAATGATCATGATTAAGGAAGCAATTAATTACGGATAAAATGCATGCACAGTTCATATTATTTCAAGAATAATGCCCATCCTTTTTAACTTTTTTTTTCTTTTTTTTGGATAATAAACAATTGCACATTAATCATATGAAGAGTTCTGATACAATATGCAACTTATAACTACAGTCCTCCTCTATAATGTGTTTAATATACTCCGGGAGATCAACAAAATAAGAACATATGCTATTAGAAATATCATTTTTAACTCTTACATGATACACATTAGACATTGACATATCTGATCGAATGTTGCACAGACACGACAGGAGATACCGGACACAATGCAACACGGACACGGTGACACATTTCTAAGAAACTAGGATACTGCAAGTTAAGGACACACTACGTATATATTATTATCTCCTGGTGAGTAGCATTATGGATAACTAGTTACTTCCACGTGCAAAGCATTGCACGTTAAAAAAGAGAGTTAAAAAATCTATAATATTATTTAAAAAATTAGATAGAAATTTAAATTATGTTAGAATATTTTAAATATAGTTTTAATATATTTTAATTATAATTTATTATAAGTATATTTTAGAATTTTGGATATGTTTTTAGTTAGATAAAATTATTTAGTTGGTTTAAATATAATTTAAATATTGAATATATTTTAAAATGTATACATTTTCAGGTAGTTAGAAGGATTTTAGGTTTTTATTTTATTTTATTGTATTATTTTTATCCCAAAAGTTGTCTATATGGAATTGCTGAATGGATCTCCTAATCGTGTTTTTGGTTGAAGCATGGGTTTTGAATAAAGTGTCAGTTCTTGTCGCCTATGTTATTAACCCACGTCCACATCCTCTCAAATGGTTTAGATGTGGACGAAAATATAAGAAAATTATATATATATATATATATATATATATATATATATATATATATATATATATATATATATATATAAAAGAGTAGGCTAGTTTATGAATTTCAAGCATTTGGCTTCCTAATATTGTCATCTTGCAGACAAAGGCTACAGATTCATACATTTTCACTATTGAGATTTTTCGTGGACACATCAAACGCAAACCCACGCTATCAAGCTACGCCATTCAAATTCAAAGTTCTCTTGCTATATAATCCTGTATCAGTAGATCCTTTCTGAGCATGTGCAATATGTGCGCACATGACGTGAAATATTTGAAGGCTCCAAAATTTTTAACCTTAGATTATTATAATAATACTATTAATTCCTTCAAAGTATCTATTTTTTTACATGACATCCAACACGACGATTAATGTGACAGGTGACATAATAAATTTAAAATTTAAAATTATTAACATTTTTAGATTTGAGTCTCTATTTTTATTTTTTAGAAACTACAATGACAAGTACCTTAGAATGTCAGAATAATATTTTTTTCTTTATTTTAGTATTTTTACAACCTATTATAATGTCAAAAACTGCCTACTAGTTGCTAAAAATAGTTACTTGAACGGCAAGCATAACTTGATAGGGGCGAGCATTATTCGATTTTGGACCGAAAATCGAATCGAACAGAATAAGAGATTCAGTTCGGTTTAAAAAAAATTCGGTTCGATTTCGGTTTTGAAAATACTAAATTTATTTATTCGTTTTCGATTTTAGATTTCAGTTTCGATCCAAAACCGAAAATTGAATAAATTTTTTTAGTTTATATATATATATATATATATATATATATATATATATATATATATATATATATATATAAACAAAATTTTTTTCAAATAAATCGAAAAATTGAATAAACCGAAAATCGAACCAATTTAATTCAGTTCAATTCGGTTCAGTTATGAACAATTTCGATTCGATTTCGATTTTGCTTATTCAATTTTTGGTCCAATTCAATTTTCGATTATTCAATACGGTTTGAATCGAATGAATCGAATGATCACCTCTAATAACTTGATACACTGTGAAAGAAGGAAATACGCATGCTCTCCAAGTATGTTCAGTAAATGCAAGACCAGACCATGTTAGTAGTTAAAAGTTAAAAGAGTAAAACCTGCAAATGGCTCGCAACTTGTCTGGCAGTCAAGTCCGGAACTCCCATCACTTGTGCTATGCTCTTCGGAAAGGCTGCTTAAAACAAAAATTTATTAGAAACGGAAATTTTCATCATCTAGAGCATCGAACAATAAAAAATAAAAAAATAAAAATTTCAGTTGCACTTTATTTATTTTTACTATAATTAAAGATGAATTTTACTGTTTTACTATAATGTACAGATCTTCATATTTCCGTCAAAAATTATCGGTCAACTCCGTTTACTATTAATTTTTGACCAAAATACTATTTTTCTATTTCCACACTGAATAGGAGGGACTGATAATAATGATAATTTGTTAGGAGAGGAAAGGGATTATACATTATGGTAAAGCTGTAGAGTGCATCTTGAATTATGATAAAAAAAATTTGACATACAACTCATATTTTCTCTAAAAAAAAAAAATAAAGTAGAAAGAAAGAAAATAATTCGTAAATTTATAGTAAGAGAACATAAACGTCCTTGGACGTTTTACAACTGAATAAAATTTTAAATGGAGCAAAAAGGTGTAAACATCTTTAGTAAGGACTTTTTCTTACGTATATTTTATTTCATTTTATTTTTTCTGGGTGAAGAAAATAAAAAAACAATTATGGTGAAATCGTTCATTAAATTTTTTTATTAAATACACCAAAACGCTCTTACTAACAATTTTTTTATTTTTTTAGATTTTTTTGTTTGAAGATTTAGAACTTTTTTTTTTTTGATAACTTTATGGACAATTTCAAGGTCTAAAACGTCCTTACCAAGGTATTTAAAAAAAAAACACATCCTCTGACGATTTTATTTTATTTTATTTATTTTTTTTTTTTTTTGAAAAGCTCGTTACCAAAGACGTTTTGGACTTAAACATATTTAAAAATATCCTTACCAAGGCCGTTTATATTGTTGTTGCAAACGTATCAAAAAAAAAATTCTACTTAATTTTTTTTAAACTTCTATGTTGTATTTAGAAATGTTTGAGCAATTCATCTCAACAACATTCATGATATAGAAGACTCATACCGTTTGTGCCAAGTTGCTTGACTGCGCTGACGAGCTTCCGGTGGAGCTCCGGTGTCCACGAAAATCTCGGTTTCTTCGACGACACGGTCAGCTCCCTCCTCCTCCTCCTCGGCTCTTCGTCGTCGTCGCCATCGGCAAATTCCTCTTTAGCTTTCATAACACCTTCCGGAGATCTCGAAGTTTCGATGATCTCCCCTTTAACTTTCTTGTGCTTCCCAATAAGTTCATGCGTGTCGCCATTGATCTTTGCAATGTAGCTCCTCCACCTCTCTTTCCCGAGCAGATGCCTCCATAAGTGCTCCAGCGAGTGCATTCGAACCGGCTTCGCCAAGTAGTCACGAGCCCCGCGCTCCATAGCTCTCCTCACGACGTCGTCAGACAAATCGGAAGATATCACTGCAGCGACGCGAAAGATCGAAAGAATGATTCGAGAATTAAGAAGATGGTTGTAAAATTTAGGAGAGTAGCAAGTAGTGCTACTTACTGACGACTGGAATGTCAGTTTGATGCATGACGGCATCGAGCAGCTCGAGTCCGGTCGGCCCGGGCAGGTGAACCTCGCACAACGCGATGTCGAATGAGTCTTTGTTCGATTGTATAAGAGACTGTGCTTCCTCTGCGTCCCTGCAGGATGTAACTGCATGCGACCGAGAAATACTTGTTAGTTACTATCACGGACACGGGAAAATGGTGTCCGTATCCAAGAACTTTCCTTAGGCAACTGCAGTGCTTCCTGTCCGTTCTTGGACAATTCTTGCAACATCAAAACCCTAACCCCCAGTTCAAGAATTTAATGTTGCAACTAAGGACCAACAGTTAATACAATTATTCTACTTGCCATCATATGAATGCAAAATATGCACTTAAAAAAAAAAAAAAAAACTAACCTTGATAGTTGCAAAGCAACAACATCCTCTTCAGTATTAGCAAACAAGTACGGTCGTGTTCGACGAGAAGTACTCTAAGCGGCGGTGGGAATGTCCGGCAGGAAGAAGTTGAGGCCGATGCCGTCGACGAACCCATCGTCCCCATCTATCTATGCATGCACAAACCCTAATTGTATCCCAAGGAAACAGCAACACATGAGAGAGATGATCAATAGCTATGGTCTATATATAGGTTCTTGGAAGGACATTATTAAGGAAACTACTACTCATTTAGGAGGGATTTCTGTTTGGTAAGAAGGAAGCAAAAATAAAAAATAAAAGTTTGCTTCTTGATTTCTATTCTCTTTCCTGAATTAATCAATCAAATCACGTTCATTACCATAATTTGCTGCATGGCCGGGATTTGGGAGACTAGCTAGCTAGCTATGGCAATTGACTTGGGGCTTTAAATGGCAATGCTTTAATTGTGTTCTAATCAATTAATGTGCTAAAATTAATTTTCATTCCATATTTAACTATCCTGAAATCAATTTAACACCCCAATTTACAACACAAAGGTTTAAAATTGGTCCAATGATTAAACTGTTGGAGTGGACAGCTAGTTCACGGTCTAATTAACCGGTTCAATCAATTAGATCTACCGGATCAATAATAATAACAATTTTGACTCGATATTTATGGTAAACTTGATTAGTTTTTCTTTTTTTCCTTATTGGTTTCTTCTAAAAAAATACTCACTGAACCATAAGTTTCTTCGAACCGTGACCAATAGGGGTGAGCAGTCAGTTTATTCGATTGGTGAGCAGTCAGTTTATTCAATTTCAACTGAACTGAAATAGTCATAACGAAAAAACAAAATTCTAAAAATACAAAACCGTACCGAAAATTAGCCAAAACCGAAATTGAACCGAAGCGATTAATGGACCGGATCCAAAGTTGAAATTGTAATTAAATTAAATTATATTATAATTATAATTTTTATATACACATTTGTTGTATCTCAAAGGTGTGTCCAAAGTTCGACTAATTATTAAATTATCAAAGTTGGACTTCAAAACACATACATAAAATCATTGTTATCAAAATATATATATTTTTGATCACAAAATATGCATATAATTAGAGTATTTACATACTTGCATAAATTTGATTAGGTTTTTGGTTTTAGACCAAAATTGAAATCCAAAAATGAAACCAAAGCCAAATAAAAAATATTAGTATTTTCAAATCTGAAATCGAACCAATTTTTTTCAAACCATTCGATTCGATTTTAGGTCCAAAACTGAATAATGCAGGCTCACCTCTAGTGAACGTTCCTCGAAACGTGATCGGTTTGAATGATTCGTGCAGTTCAAAATGGTTCATTCAGCTTATAGTGGTTCATATAATCAAATTGGTTCAACTAGTCGGACCGAACATTTAAAACTTAAAAGGAGCCTGGTTCAGTTCATGAAACCATTTTTTTAAATATTGACTTTACATATAAAATTTAAATTATGCTTCTTCATAGATACAAAATGTTATTGTTCAGACACTATATTGTTTACAAATTGGCTAAAATTTAAGGGTTATTTACACTAACTGCCCCAAAGTTTTGGACTTATTACACGGGGTACCCCTATTTTTAAACTAATTACACTGACAACCCCTATATTTTATGTTTATTACACGGGGTACCCATACTTTAAGATAAAAATGAAAAGTTATAACATTAACTAACCCTATTTTTAATTTTTTTTTCTAAAGGGAGGGGTGGTCTGTGTAATTAGTTTAAAAGTACGAATATCCCGTGTAATAAGTTTAAAACTTAGGGTAGTTAGTATAAATAACCCAAAATTTTACCATCCAAACTTTTCTTAGTATACTAATTAGTATAATACGTAAATAACAAATATTAGAATAAACAAGAATATAAATACACACACACACACACACACACACACACACACACACAAATATATATATATATATATATATATATATATATATATATATATATATACACTTTTTGGTTTTCGTCAGTTCAACTTAAAAAAAAACCATAAGCAATATAATGATGATAAATTAAAAAAATAAGAGTTATAGAGAAAGTTTTTGGACTTTCTTATCGTGGCGTTATTCAAATTAATGTGTTCGGATAGACAAATATGAAAATAAATGTGAAGTAAAAAAACATTATAATGGTAGCAAAAAAATTAGTAGCTAACAAAATTAATAAATAATTATTAATATTTTACATAATTACATGATCATATTAATTAGGCATTCTTGCTTACTTCATATTATCTAATTCTCTTAAGTATTTGTTTGTTAATAACTAAACATCTAAGTACATATGACAATTTATTAATTACTTATAAATTTAATTACTTAGTGATAAATGTTAATTGATATTAGTTAACTACTTGCTAATTTTTATTTTATTGTTAATGTTAATTATTTTCTTATTTGCTTGAACATTATTAAGCATTATTAATTAATCAACATTAACTATATTAATACAAATTAATTTTTTACCAATTATTAATTAATTTATACTATTTTGAAGGTAGCTGCTTAGTTATCTCATTACTTAATACTAATTAAAAATAAGTAATTAGTTAATGTCACGTTCTAGTTCCAAAATATGTAAGACCGATACAAGACTTGTATGTCTAATAAAGTCTTCGAATAATTTTTCAATCAAATGGATCCATCGAAACATACTACGTTTTATATATGAACTCTAATCCATAACAAGAATACATATAACTAATAGGTGTTCTAAATCGCATCCACAAAATAATAACAATGATTACATGAAATGTATGTACATATAGTTGGCTACAATATTCACATGAAACAAGTTTGTTGGAATAATCCCACATTTACAACACCGAATGAGTACATAAATGGAATTACTAAAATGTAAATGTTGAACATATTAGATAACTATATATAAGTGAAGACGAACCCTACCCCATCTCACGAGAACTCTATTGGGTTAACCTTGACATTGACGGCTCTTGATATCGACTATTCTCGTACTCTTCAGGGAATAGCTCCTTTCGTATACATGGAAGGAAACTAGGTTCTTAGATGGAGATAACAAGTTGCATAAAATATGTCAATAATATAAATTAGTACAACATATAAATCATGCAAGAAAAATAAGGATTAAACTATACTATATTTTCATGTCTCTTCGACTGAAATAGGTTAACGGACATCAATTAGCGCTCTTCTGAGGCTAGCGGTCATCAAGTAACAAAGGTTCATAAACTAGTACCTTCTTATCTTTAGGGAAATCAATGGATATGAGATACGCAGCAGCCGCGAATGATGAGGCAAAAATCTCCTCCTAAGAAAGCAATCCAACAATTGTTATGGCAATATCACAGAGATCTCCAGCAAATGAAATGAAAAGAAAAGTGAAAAAAATACTATTGAGCATCAAGTGACCCAACCTCGTTGACACTCAGACCCAGAGTCTCAAACTTCTTCCCGTACTGCCTCCGCGACTTGGTCGAGTTATTGGTGACGAAAACTGATAAGTACCTTGCCAACCTTGGCTCAAAATGGAGTATCATTGGACTGCTGCCAAGGCTATTCACAGCAGGATTATTTAGTAATAGTGCCTCTCCACGACATCATGGCCATGTCAGCTCTCCAATTCACTGCCAAGTCACCTAAATCGATTAGCCAGCTCAGCTACCATTTCTAACTGCCAAGCTTGCTCAAGAAGGAAGCCAAAGGCTATAAATAAGTAGGAAGATGAGAGATGAGAAGGAGAACCTTGTATCATGTTCCTGTATTTTGATTTTGATTTTGAATTTGCATTTTACTTTTGAATTGGATTTCCCCGCTCTTTCTTTCCTTTCCAATAAAGAACCCTAGTTTATCCCCAAAAATTTTATAATATTCTTCAATTCATCACTGTTTTTGCACAAAAATGTCAAATTATAGACGAGTTGATAGCAATTTCAGGTCGATAAGCTTTGGAGCTCATCAATTGGTATCAGAGTCGCTCGATCCAGTGCTCGAGAGCAGCAAGAAGGGAAGCTCCGGCCATGGCAGATCGGGAGGAGTGTCGTCAGAAGGAAGGCGAGCTTCAGTTGAAGAAGAACGAATTATTTTGATATAAGGTACTTTGGGAGCATTGTCAGATATGGTTCTGGACTTAGCGGCAGATTTGGTAAAATTGAAGACAAGTTCGGTAAAATAGAGAGAATGTAAGAAGAAATCAACAGATCTAGAAGAGAACATGAGTGTTCAATTCAAAATCTAGGTCTGTCACTACCATATTTTCTAGGAAAGAGTATTTTGGTCATTTCATAATTAATTAAATATTATGCATGTTGTATATTTATTTATTATATTATTTATTTATTGTTAGATGTTATATTTGATTTTGGACTTGTGTTAGTAGACCTAACTAGATTAGACTAGACTCATGGACCAACATTAATTCTAGTTAGATTGAGCCCAACAATCAAGCCTATTCATTAGGAGGATGACTTAATTAGTTAGACTAATTGGATTAAAACCTTCCTTCCTTAATTAATTCTTTCATGACAAGTCCTAAGGGGTATTATAGACTTTTTATAGTGACTTAGAAAAGGGGGCAAGGCTGTAACGACCCATTCCGCTCAAGCGGACTACCGATTCAAATGACAAAAGTGCAACGTCCCGACTCGCTTTGTTTCAGCGAGAATACTCGTTTGAGGCAAGAGGATTTCCAGACTTGGCTCTTCAGGAGTCCGGCTTAGGCTTTCAGAGGCTCGCTCGGGGTATCGCTCGGCCGAGGCGAATCATCGCTAAGGTGGGTGGCTACGATGAACTTGTCTTTGCTTAGCCAGCACACTTAAAATATGGAATGATATATGCTAGTCGCTAGGTGTATCACCCCTGCATACTAATAAGAATACAATGCACCTAGCTAAGAGAATAATTCCAACTTGTATTGCTTGTGTTAGAACATGGAAATAAAATATTGCTTATATACCGACCCTCGCATGCTACCTATGCCTTGTGCAACGAGACCCCACTATGCCTCGAGTAGAACGATATGTATATGATCTTCTTAGTGCAATGTTCACTTGTTTATACTGCACGACCTAGATTATGTCGCTCAGTAAGTCCCTTTACAGTTTTACTCTTCGGCTTACCTTCGGGCCCGAGCCAATGTGAATGCTTATGTTTACACGAATGCATGCTTGCCTGCTTATATGTTAACTTATAATGTTGTCTCGATTCAGTGCTTGTCATATAAATTGTATGCCAATGTCAAGTGAATGCTATCTTGCCTTGTTTTTATCCAAACCACCGAAAGATTATCTAATAGTCATTCCGTGCAAGTATAAACATTGAAAGTATTCGGGACCATTAGTTCGCCAAGGCATTTCCCGAACTATTGGACTGCATCAAGGACAGTCAAGCAAGATAATATCGCATCATCTCAGAAAAGTGATACTCGTCTTGTATTCAATCTAACGGCTCAGGAAGACTATGCAAAGACAAATCATGCTATGTGATTGTCTCATGCTCGTATTACCTTAGATTGCATCAAGTCAAGTAGAACACTGAACGAGAATCATGTTAAGTAAAGCAATGAATCACAGCTTGTGGAGCAATACTCGTTCAGTAAAGAAATAAGAATTATCGTTATGAATCTGGATTGACCCAAGACTTGCATGTCGCGAACAACTTATGCACAAGGTTTATATGATTTTCGCGGTCGATTTCCAGGGCGCTGGGATACGAAAATGAACCAGGCGCTCTGATACCAATATGTCACACCATAATCTCCCACAAGCTCAATAGTCTCCGTTGAAAGTGAATCACCACGTTGCAGCTCTCCCGTAGGACAATCGTTCTCATCGGGACGTGATACCGTACGAGACTGGAGTTGCGCTCGCACAAGACGATGTTGTAAAACACCAAAGTTATCATCGAAATGACCAAGTTACAGCAAAATTCAAGTATTGTGTACCAAGCACACATCAGAGTTTACACAGCGAAGCTCTCGATAGGGTCCAAATAAAATTTCCACAAAGGTGATTGCCACAAAGGCGATGTAATACTCTTGCTCTTTTCTCTAGCCCACAAAGGTACTTATCGTTCATACATTATGTCCCGTATATCCAAGCAGTACCACTATATCTGCGTACCTAAAATAATGCCCACAAATATGGGTTAGTACACGGCCGTACTGGTGAGCGGGGTAACCCACTCGTCTAAGCCGACACTAAGTAGAATAGTGAATGCAAACAGTTATATGGTGATCTTTTTAGTTGAATCCTAGATTCATTTCATGGCATAGGGTATGACATGTTAAGGAAAGCTGTAAAGAAGATTAAGCATGCAAGCATTCAACTCAAGCCAATAGACAAGCAATATATAGACAACTCGAAGGAAACTAGCATGCAACCCGTCCTACTCAAACCCAAGCAACACGAGAACCTATCGAACCATTTCCAAGCCTCAATATCCATCCTCAATCCAAATCTTATCCAATCTCGATATGCATACTCTTGCCGAGGTAAGGTGGCCGCCGCCTACACGAAAAGCATAACCAAACCAAAGAAAAGTAAACTAACTCTTATCTATATGAAGTCATTGGCCAAGTCCTAAAGGACTTTGATCGGACTGATCAATTACAGTTTTACTCAAAACAGCACTAAGTAGCGAGCAAGCCTGAATCGCATTAAATCGTCGGCACCGCGCCCGAGGCACGTTACCAATTTGTCTCCCCCATGGACGAATGGTCCCGGTACCCCGGAGCCTTCCCATTCGAGGAGACCAGACCCCGTGCAATACAGGTTGTCTGTGACCAATGCAGACACCAAGTAGGTATGATGAGAGAATCAGATATTCTCGCCCCACCAAATGATCCTAGACTCATCCAACCAAATATCCATAACCATTCTCCAACATATAGCCCAAGGCACAAATCTCAAGTTATCCCCATAGGCACTATGCCGCTTCTCGACACAAAGTTCCAATTTGTGCAACACCCCTCGCTCAGAACAATCCCTTGGCACAATGTCCCAACAGTGGCACAATGCCCTCGCCAATGCAGTTGTTCGGTTTCGAACAACAACTGCACGCTTTGCTTGACAAAGCATCCAAGTGATACTCGTGCACGGATGCACGCTCGCTCGCTCGAATTCTCGATGTTTCAACCAAGATATTCCAACTGCTTCTCCAACTGCCCCAAATGTATAATCCAACTCTAGCTCCAACTATCCAACGCGAAAACCAATTCAAGCCACAAATCTATCCAAATAAATAACGTACACTCTATGCACGCCTCAGTATAGTGATTTCCAAGTTCTAGTCCAAGTGTTCAAGCCTTTACGTGTGTTCCATATTATTAGGCATGAAGGAGTAGAGGAGAAGGGACAGAGCCCACTCACCAAGTTTGATTCTGTTAAGAATCATGTCCTGCCGATATGGCCGATCCCTTGAACCCGTGGTCCGATGCAAAGCACGATCTACTCAATTGGTATGACCGTGCGACCAGGCCTTGCTTTCCAAATTATTCGACTGATCGGACTGAGAAAGACGGCATTATCGCTCTAATCCAGCTATCTTAGTACTGCTCTGAACGAACACCTGATTTCCACCGAACTCCGCTAGCGATCTGCACATGAAACCAACTCAATCAATACGTGTTTCCAAATTCAACAAATTAAAATGTAACCAGCTATTGCCTCATTCAATACGACTCAGCGTAACGCACCGTGCGGTTGTGGGACGTTACATAATATACCACTTAGAATCAGGTTCGTCTGCGAACCGAACAAGTATCCATTCTTTATCGCATGCCGCCTGCCCAATTCATAACTGTGCTCCTTGTAACTCACATTCTCTTGATCCCGATTCAGTATATCGCTTGCGCTGAACGCATCGCACAAATTCTATATTCCTACATCCTCCATGCAGCTCAATACGAATTTCTCATATCGCTTAGTTTTGGATCATACACATGTTTAAGGCGTCCCTAAAATACATGTATTTCAGCCGAGCTTAGCGATAGCGAATTTGGACAAGTTACAAGGGTATCTTTTTTTTCGAGGCATTTATTAGCTTTACTCCCAATTGAACCAATCCTGACTTTCATTCCAACATATTCACATAAGCGCTATCCTCAAGTATGATGATTTCCCAGCTAACTCAATCACTTCGCGTTCCAACTCGATCCATCCAACTATTTCTGAATCCACACTAGCACCGTCTCCAAATATCTTCTATTGCTCCGAACGATCATCACGACTGATACTACCCCAGCTAGGCGACTTACCCAAATATCAACTCTGCTCTTAGATTATCTCAGCCCAACACCTTTTTCTCAAATCTCAATATCAAACTGGGTGAACATCTATATTGAGGTTCATGTGATCCACGAAGATCTCGTCGCCATGCCAAAGAGATAGTGTCACCATGATTTCAACGTGGACACACTCGCCATAATTCCTAGGTTGCTCATGGAATAGTTCTTCGCGTTGCTTTCACTGCCTTGAAGCACAGGATATCACCTTCGCCTTCTATACGAGCACGCATTCCATACTAAGTTTTGATGCATCTTGTAAATATGAGACACATATGTCCCTTCCAGTATTGCAATAATTTGATCTGAACGAGCCATTGTTTTAACTTCACAAGCTAGTTTTATAGTCGTCAATTCATATGAATGTTATTCCCTTCCGGGGCACGACAAGTCAGAGGTGATGCCATCTTCAAAAATCTGTGACTTCGAATCTCATCAATTGACTTAGGTCATTCCCACTATCGCTTCGATCTTCTGGCTGCATCTTCAGCTGAAGGCTATCCCAAGGATCTCTCAAATCCAACACTCAGTCACTAAGGCCAATCTCTAACACATACTACTCACATCTGCCCTCGACGCATTCCCAAATGTGCCGTCTCAAGGGTCGTTCTATGGGTCTATAATATTTATCTCTGATTTAGCTGTTAAGTCGCTAGGGTCAGCTATCCCGAAGGTAATCTCGATAATTGTAAGTCATCACGATGGACAGTTACTACGAACCATGCTATATCTCATCTGCAAATCCGAGCCATAATCCAACCATTTCACCCGAACGAACTTCCAAATCCGAGCACTTCATGCACTATCTCTAAATCCTGCAAGCGAACTCTGATATTCGGCTTTCCATCTGAACGATCTTAATTTGTTTCTAATACTTTGTCCTCCTCAATCCTTCAAATTTCCAAACACTCTTTCCAATTTCTTGTTCCAATCTCGTCCATCTCTCAAGTCCAACGATACTTTTATTTGAACAAGTCTATTCTCGATTGCTCAACTCAATATTCGCTTGCTCCATTTTTTATTCTTTCTAACTCAGCCGATATGCACCAACTAACTTATATTCCTGTTACCCGAGTCCGTTGAGACAATTTCTTTGAGGTCTATCCAAAATATTTCAATCCTTTGCTCACTATGTGGTATCCCATATACCACTCCGAATCAAGTCGCTACTCGCATTACGATTCCTTTGCACTAATTCAAGATCCGTTTGAACCATCCCTTATGCGTGATCCTGCCATCCCCAACTCAAGTCTAACACAAAACTTAGCCACATTCTTTAACTATCCAACTCTTTCCATCAATCTCGTTAGGCAACTTGTGCTATATTCTATTCTGAATACTTCCAGCTATTCTTAAACCGTCAGATATTTTTGCTACACGAGCAATCCCGTGCAATGATCTCTTCCAAGTAATCCAACCCAATACCCAACTGTTCCACACATTTGCTGTACGAGCAAGTCGTGCAACGCTATCCTGATATTCCTAAGCTAAACTCAAACCTGCTTAGCCAATGCTCTATGTGATATACCCAGCCAAAAATTAAACTTTCATCTAACACATTCGCTACACGAGCAACTCATGCAACGATCCATTCTCATTCAATGCTTCTACTCATAACATACCGCACAACCAATCTCGTCTACCAACCAATTGCTCCACTATTGTGACCAGAATCTCCTAAATGACAAGCCAAGCCAACACAACGACACACCTCTCAACTTGCTGCACATATGCAATAACGCCTAAAGATGCTAAGCAATCTATCAAAAACCAACAAAAGCAACGCAACAAAGCACAACATGCAGCCACAACCAGCAATATATAGACTTATTGTATGAAACATCCAATGCGGCACTAAGTAGAGCCAAGAGCTAAATGACACGCGAAAGCTATTTAGAGTTTGTGATGAAGCGAAAGACCAAGTCCGACGAAATAAACCAGGCACTCTAATACCAATATGTCATATCCCAATCTCCCGCAAGCTCAATAGTCCCCGCTGAACGTGAATCACCATGTTGCAGCTCTCCCGCAGGATAATCGTTCTCATCGGGACGTGATGCCGTACGAGCCTGGAGTTACACTCGCACAAGGAGATGTTGTCAAATACCAAAGTTATCATCGAAACGACCAAGTTTTAGCAAAAGTTAAGTATTGTGTACCAAGCACACATCAGAGTATACGCAGTGAAGCTCTCGATAGGGTCCAAAGAAAATTGCCACAAAGGCGATATAATACTCTTGCTCTTTTCTCTAGCCCATAAAGGTACTTACCATTCATATATTATGTTCTATATATCCAAGCAGCGCCATTACACCCGCGTAACTGAAATAATGCCTACAAACGTGGATCAGTACACAGCCGTACTGGTGAGTGGGGTAACCCACTCGTCTAAGCTGACACTAAGTAGAATAGTGAATGCAAACAGTTATATGGTGATCTTTCTAGTTGAATCCTAGATTCATTTCATGGCATAGGATATGACATGTTAAGGAAAGCTGTAAAGTAGATTAAGCATGCAAGCATTCAACTCAAGCCAATAGACAAGCAATATATAGACAAATCGAAGGAAACTAGCATGCAACCCGTCCTACTCAAACCCAAGTAACACGAGAACCTATCGAACCATTTTCAAGCATCAATATCAATCGTCAATCCAAACCTTATAATCCAATCTCGATATGCACACTCTTGCCGAGGCAAGGTGGTCGCTGCCTACGCGAAAAGCACAACCAAACCAAAGTAAAGCAAATCAACTCTTATCTATATGAAGTTACTGGCCAAGCTATAAAGGACTTTGATCGGACTGATCAATTACAATTCTACTCGAAACAGCGCTAAGTAGCGAGCCCGCCTGAATCGCATTAAATCGTCGGCACCGCCCGAGTCACGTTACCAATTTGTCTCTCCCACGGCCGAACGGTCCCAGTGCCCCGGAGCCTTCCCGTTCGAGGAGACCAGACCCCGTGCAACATAGGTTATCCGTGACCAATGCAGACAACAAGTAGGAACGACGAGAGAATCGGGCATTCTTGCCCCACCAAATGAACCTAGACTCATCCAACCAAATATCCAACCAAATATCCATAACCATTCCCCAACATATAGCCCACGACACAAATCTCAAGTTATCCCCATAGGCACTATGTCGCTTCTCGACACAATGTTTCAATTAGTGCAATACCCCTCGCTCAGAATAATCCCTTGGCACAATGCCCCAACAGTGGCACAATGCCCTCGCCGATGCAGTTATTCGGTTTTTAACTACAATTGCACGCTTTGCTTGACAAAGCGTCCAAGTGATACTCGTGCACGGATGCACGCTCGCTCGCCCGAATTCCCGATGTTCCAACCAAGATATTCCAACTGCTTCTCCAACTGTCCCAAATGTATAATCCAACTCTAGCTCCAACTATCCAACGTGAAAACCAATTCAAGCCCCAAATCTATCCAAGCAAATGACGTACACTATATGCACGCCTCAGTGTAGTGATTTCCAAGTTTTAGTCCAAGTGTTCAAGCCTTTACGTGTGTTCCATATTATTAGGCATGAAGGAGTAGAGGAGAAGGGACAGAGCCCACTCACCAAGTTTGATTCCGGTAAGCATCCTGTCATGCCGATACGGCCGATCCCTTGAACCCGTGGTCCGATACAAAGCACGATCTACTCAATTGGTATGACCGTGCGAGCAGGCCGTACTTTCTAAATTATCCGACCGATCAGACTAAGGAAGACGACATTATTACTCCATTCCAGCTATCTCAGTACTGCTCTGAACGAACACCTGATTTCCATCGAACATCGCTAGCGATCTGAAAATGAAACCAACTCAATCAATACATGTTCCCAAATACAACAAATTAAAATATAACCAGCTATTGCCTCATTCAATCCGACTTAGCGTAACGTACCGTACGGTTGCGGGCGTTATAATAAACCAGTCCTTTATGGCTATGCCAGCGACTTTTTTATATAGATAAGTCATCCTCGCTTAGCGGTTATCCGTATGCGAGTCATTGCATCACATCAAAGAGTAAATTGAACATCAAAATAATATGAATATGAGACACTTTTGAGAAATAGAAACATTGAGCATCCAAAGCAACACTTCAGGATAACCTGTATGCTCGTGCATCCGAAACGTAACTTCGCTCACAACACTTGTGTTTGCATATGATATTGTCCGTAGATTTAAATATACATGTTCGTGCTTGAATTAACTTAGTTTGCCTTGGATAGGGAAGGACAAATGGTAAGTTGGTAAGTCTCGTCGTATTTTCTCTTATATCGCACGACGCACTGCCACACGAGTTAGGCTATTCAATCTTTGCCATAAAACTGATCCTAAGGCAAAACTAGAAATATAACCTAATAGATGGTGCACGGAACCTATTGAACGCGTTTGGATTTGTCGAACGGGTGAGTAGCCTCCCCACCAGTCCATTCATGTACTGATAAACCACCAGATTGCTTACAGGGTGCGGAAGAAACTCGTTCGGTGTGGATGCCTCTTTCGTGCGTGCTAAGGCACGAAGATCACTCTGGAGCCTTGGAACGCTGCGACCGGAACTGAAGCACATATACAAGACATAATGTTGGAACATCGCCTATGTATCATTCTATAAATATAGCCACTGGATACGCTTTTACTGTTTCATAGGGAGAGGCTCGAGCGACTTGTAATCTCGGCTATACGCCGCCTGTAACACTTGTTTCTATCAATAAAGAGTTTGCTTTACTTCTATACTTGTGTTATTCAATGCTTCTGCTATTATCGACTTAGTAAACTTGTTACCAAATCACCTATGCATTTAAAATTCTACTACACTCGGACAATCTGTGCGACTCTGTGGCTTAAACCTCTTACCGCCAGCCAGAACCACGGCCTTGTACGTGCGTGACTCATGCTCGTGCGGTATCACATCCAGTTGGGTCAAACAATCATCCCGCGGAAGCTCTGGCACGGTGATTCTCGTCTAGCGAGGACGACCGATTAGCCTGCGGAAGATCGTAGCATGATAGATTGGTATCAGAGCTTGGCTATACGCCTTTGGACTTTGTTTCAATTTTTTCAGTTTCGAAAGCTCGTTCGTGGGTTATATGTACACTCTCTCTCAAAGTCCTAAACGGAATATTCCAACAATGAGTCTAAATACTTTCAAAAGTGCATGTGAATGATGTAATTGCTTGTACGAAATTATAATGTTAAGGCCTTTGTGTCGACCTGTGCTAGACCCTTTGGGAATAGACTCGTGCTAGAATTATGATTTATGTGCAAACCCAAAATACCTATACATGTTTGCCCAACTGGTTAGTGCAAAATTGAACGGTTAGCTTTGCACACAGCCTTTCAGTTAAATTATGTGAAGTATCGCGTGCCAAGACCCTTTGGTGCAAGCTAATTACAAACGAGAATGGAATATCGTTCAGGAATAAGATAAGTCAGACTTAGAGCGCCAACTGATAGAAACATTCTCGGATTTATCGCTTAGGTGAATATTAAGAATCGTGCTTAAATTTTGGGAAATAGCTTAAACGATATTTTATGTCGGAAGATACAAATCGAATATAGTTGCTTAGATGACTATCGAATATGGATTTAATTAGATGACTCAATTCCGAGTGGTATATGGATCATTTAAAAATGTCCAAATGGACTCAATAAGTCTCGTGCGATAGTCGGATTGAACGGATTTGAGAATGTCTTGAATAAATGATAAGGCTTATATCGAATTGGGATTCACAGAAATGAAAATCGACATCTCGGTTAAGGAAAACTTATTGGAAATATAGAGTATCGTGCGGGCAATTTAGGATTTGAAACAAACAGATTAAACTTGAATACAATATTGCTCGAATAGAAGTTAGCCCAAGAATGAACATTATGGTTCGATGAAAGAGAAGAGCGATAATGGATTTCGCTTAAAGTTTGAAAGAACGATCTTAAAATCAAGTTTGAAACGATAACTCTCGAAATCAGTCCTAACGAGAACGGTTATCCCGCGGGAGCACCGGCGTAGTAATTTCACGTACGGCGGAGATGATCGAACTCACGGGAACATGTTCGGTGATTATTCTAAATGAAATCGATGAATGGAATGTATCAAAATGGAATAGACTTGGGCTTGAATATTTAAAACATAGTTGTTTGAGAAATACTAGAAGTAAGACAACAAAATTATCGAACGGTAATATTAAAGTTGGATAATTTTGCTAGACGGATTATAATCACTGTATAAACGGACATGACTTGATGGATTATATATATAACTTGGATAGAGGAAGGTAAATATCAGGGTGTCTCCATCGTGCAAAAGATAACCATAACGTTCAAACGATTCTTGTCTTGTGCGAGCGTAACTCTATGCCCGTGCATGCGTCATATCCGGATTAGGATGATTATCCAGCGGGAGCGTTGACGTGGTGATCTCACGTCCAACGAGGGTGATCGAACTTGTGGAAGACTGAGACATGACAACCAATGGATTTTTTTGACTTGGTTCGATACGATAAGACAAAATTGGAATGCAAGTGATCAAAAATATTTTGAGGATAAGTTAGCCTAGAACCTGAAATAAATCACGCTTGATGGTTTAGTGAACGAATACAAAAATCAGGTTAAATGACTTGGAGTTATAAACTAAAGGTTTAGAATTAAATCTTGAATCTTGGCTTGGTGGTCTAGACTTGGGAATGGATAGGGATTCTATCGAAACATGTTTTGAGGAGATAGACTATGCAAATTACTAGGCTTGTCCTGCAACTTGGATATTATAAATTTTACTAAACGGACTCGATCCCCGTACAAACGAACATGTTATTGAGAGTAGGATAATCAGTGCTCAATATTTAGAAATCTGAGTAAAATGAGCTTGGGTAGAATATCTCGTACAAATGAACAATGGTTTGACCTTAGGAATTGGGACGAGCATCGTACGACAAATTTGCACGATGTATCGCGTGCTTGAACTTGTACCTATGACTTTTTGAGCTGACCTAGAAATTAGGCAGATGACCCAGTGCCGAGTGGAAGAACCTGTGTAATCGACTTTATCATATCGCTCGAACAAGCTACAGAAATGAGGCATCAAGACTTAGAGTTAGACTGGAAATGATAACGTGTGCTATGTTTGACCCGAAAGGATGAACGCTAGTTGGTTGATCGGATAGATCGTGCTTAACGGTAGTACAAATATTTGAGTTGGAGTAAAAAATAATGTAAAATTGGATTGACCCGATCGGAATTATTGTAAACCTCCTCACCCAAAATTAGGCCTACTTGGCTTAGATAGTAAGACTAGGGCTAAAATTTAATCCAATTAGAAATATAACATTTTATATTATTTTATTTTATAATATTTATATCACTTAGCGCACATTACCGTTGCTTCGATAATTGGAGCACTACACTAGCCATTACCTACCTACAAATTTTACACCCTTGTCCTAGACGTGCCCGTCTTCCATTCTGACCCTTGTGTAACTTATAATTATGCTCTCTTGTGCTATATTTTAGTCGCACAATAATCGTCATGGACGTTATTTCTTAATTCGAAATAAAATTAACTTTGTATCCTTGTGCGTTCCAATCGAAATTAGAGACACAATCTTGAACCGTTTCGTGCAACCTAATTTATGATAATATTCTATTCTGAGTCCTCTATGTCTATTACACTTGTGTCCTACCTAATTTTAGTCTCATGTACTTCTAATTAATTCAAGAACACCATGTGTATTAATTTTAATTAAATTAATCTAATTTCCATCTTTGTGCAATTTTTTAATTGTTGGGCACTTTTATGCAAAAGTGCATTGAGGTGTCCACGCCATTGGACATGACACATGAAGAAACTTATTTTCCCTTCATATAAATTTTCTCCATGATTTTCGGAATGTGCAATGCACAACATCGCCCCCTCATTTAATCCTAGCATTGCATTTAAATAATATAAATTATAGCCCTCCAAACATCCCCATGTCAAGACAAGGCCCAACCCCAAGATGTTGACCAAGCCCAAAATTTTAGGTTAAACACTCAACCCTCCTTCACATGTATAAATATCATTTTCCTACTTTTTTCACCCAAAAACCCATCCCAAAACCAAGCTAGCCGAATCCCCCACCTTCTATTATTCATCACCTTCTTCCTCCCCTTTCCTGTGCAGAACCGGCCGAAGACACGCCGGACTCCACCTGCACTACCAACTCCCCCTGCTCTCTTCTTCCTCTCCTCCTCTTCCACTGTCCCTCACCATTCTCGCCGGACTTCCCCATCACCACCACCATTAATACCATTGCTTTCATCTTCTTCCTCCTCTTCTCCCTGTCCTCCCGCCGGCCAGAGTCAAGCCCAACCTCGCCGAAACATCACGACCACTCCTTCCACCTCTGGTGAACTCCCCCTTATGACTTCCTCTTCCTTCTCCCCGTTCTCCTCATCACCCGAGCCGCACAGCCGTACAACCCCACTGAACTTCACCGCCAACACCACTCCTCGCCTGAGCCCACCGGAGTTGACAGCACAGCCACCACCCTGACCTTCTTCTACCTTCGCCTTCATCACCATCCACCCGGCCAACCCGAGCCTCCTCCTTCTTTCTCCCTGAGCAGCACCCTGAACCACCCATAACACCACCACCACCACCTCTCCCTTCTCAGACCCGAGCCTCCTTCTCCCTGCTCCATGTCCTCCTCCTCCTTCTCTTTCTTGCCGGACCTCCCCCCTGGCCGGAGCAGCTCACCCCCTTCAATCATCATCATCAACCCCTCATTATCAATATTAACATCATCATCATCTAATCACCACCATCCACATCATCACCATCATCCCAATCACAATCCCCATCATCACCATCATCCACATCATCATCCTCCTTCATCACCATTATCATCCTAATAACCATGATCATCCTAATCAATGACCTAATCACCACCCTAACCATAATTATCATCATTATTATCACCTTAACCTAATCATCTCACTACCCTCGTCATCGTCGTCATCGTGGATCCATCACCCTCGCCGAAGATAACCTGCAGTAGTCACCCCCGATCCCCGTGCCTGTGCACGCTGACCCCGAGGATCTATTGGATTATTCTGTGCGACTTCCGGAGCAGGTTATTGGGACTACACAGCTTTCTTGCCAGGCAAGTATACCTTGCCAAATTGCTTACAGTACTTTGCATGCTTATTATATTTCTGTATATTCATTGCATGTGTGTTTACTTTCCGTCATAAGTATATGCTATATATATATATATATATATATATATATATATATATGTTGACACACACTTGACACATAGTATCATGGGAGGAGAGGACAATCAGTAGGCGTATGGGCTATAACCACTCTGGCAAACCATAGTGTCTAGTACGACTATGGTAGTGTGTCACGCTGGTCGCTACCCCCGCGGTATATCAATTTCTGGAGTAGTGCTGGTCACTACCTCCGCGGTATATCAATTTCTGATGTTTCTGACGTGTGTGTGAGTTGTGAGATTTAGATCGAGTAGCCTACCCATGCCCATACGTCAAAAAGTTGTCCTCATTATGCATTTCATATAGATTGTCTTGTACATCGTACTTATATATTTTTTGTCTATATTGCATGTTTACTGTATTCAATTGGCATGCTTCTATGTATCGTGTTACGTCCCTCTGAGGACCTGGTCCCTTGCCAGGTATAGACGACCAGGAGTGCCCGCAGGAGTACGGACCAAGACCTGACGCATTATTCTCTGCCGAGGAGGTCTTACCTTCTGAGCATCATTGATTATCTCTAGTGATGGATCTTTTAGCTGATACTCTTATATCACCATCTTATTTTATATTAGAGATTTTATACTCCTCTCTCATTTTAGTTTGGAGATAGTCTTTGGTAGTGGATTTGTCTCCACCCGACTATTATTTTGGATATTTCAGACTCATTATTCTAGTTTAGCATTTCTTTTCTATGACTTGTTGTGTGGATGAGATTAGTATATCTGTGACTTGTGACCATATATATACCACATGTGAGTTTATATTCATATTATAGCGTACGTGTGAATTATGGTATCCATATATTGGAGTTGCCATATACATACGGCTGGCATGCTTACGTGTTCCTGGTCCTACTTATTTTAGGACTGGGGCATGATATATTTTTGTGGTGGCCCATGCAGGTCGAGAGCATATTGTCTCGGTTACGTTACTGTACCGAGCAAGCCTGCAAATATGATTAGAGTATAGGATCTCATCCATATTTGACTATGACTCACCTTCCTTCTAGTTTGTTCTATTTAGATAATCGCATCCTGCTTGATTCCTGTGCTTCCCAAATAGTTCCTTGAGTATAGCCTTCCCCTAGAACATAGGAACCCTTGTTGTTAGAATAATAATTAGGGTAACACACCTATTGAGAATACAACTAGAATATAGACACATCACTAAGTTTAGGATACCTAATGAACCCTAGCACCCCATACCTATAAATTATATGACCATTATCCCTTGAGATATTTATGAAGGACTTGAGAGTGGTGTAGACACTACTAGAGTTAGTTAGAAATTTAACCATATTGTTTGACCCTAGTATTGAGAAACCAATATAAATCCAAGGTCGAATATTAGGACTGAACCTAACTTTCGTAAGTGAGATAGTATTAGGGAACCATAAATTTAGATTCTTGTCTTGATACTAGCAGGACAATACCTTAGGAAGCCAAGAGCAATGAATCGAATATTTTTTTAGATCATACCTTGAACACAGAGATTAGCATACCACCCTCCCCTTAGAAAACCATGATATTATCTAGAGTCTTTCTATTTAAATTCAAATCTTGTTCCTTTAAAAACTTAACACTCGCTATTTGTGCGACGACTAATTATGTTCTTCTTTTCTTTCAACTCGTGCCACCTAATCCTTCTAATTGTAGACCGAATGATTTCTTTTATGTTAGGATATACAGTTTGCTAGGATTATAGTTGTAATCTTGAATTTTAAAATTTTGTGCTTAGCAGTTAGAACTTGATAGTTTGAGTTGTTCCTTTAGATTGTGATTTGATTATTTTTAGTTTTGAATCACATAATTTGTACCCCCACCTCGATACAAGTTATATTCTCTTTCTCCTTGAAGGCCAGTAACTTTTCCATACTTACTATTAACACTTATTCTATAAGCTCTATGATTAAGACTTAAGATGACCAATACCTTTATAATACAATAGGATACCCTAATAAGTACCAAAATCTTTTCTTGTAAACTTTAACGGGAGTTTCTACTGTATCCTTAAGGCAGTATAATATTAGTTAATTCTTTTAAGTTGGGTAGTATGCCTCACAACATAGTATCACATAGTTCTCTTAACCTATTGATGAAGTATAACTGAATGACACCAACTATAGACTTCCATAAGAAGATAGTATTATTCAGACTGTAGAACTAAGAGGCCCATACCCCTACTTGGTCGGCTAGCAACTTAGACAGGGAGTTAGTATGACAACTGTAGAGACTGTAGAGTCTTATCTTCTTTGTGAACTTGAATCATTATGTACCTTCTTTCATCATAATCCAACGTATTTATATTCCTATACTACCTTGACTTATGCCGCTATTATAGCCTAGTTTTGCAAGCTTATTCTTTTATCAAGCTTGTTCATGACATATGTGTTATTGAATGCATATACTAATACATTATCTAATCAGAATCAGTATATTATGGTCTGATCAACCTTAGTGCATTTGGTTCGCCCTTCGCATGACTACTTTACATGGATTGAGATATATAGCTAACTAGTAAACGAATATACTTGCCTCTAGACATGTCTGAGCACATCGTATCAGTTACATAACTGTACTGATATGAGCATGCGAATAGGAATTACCAAAATAAAAATTTCAATCCACAACTTTCTTGACAATTTCTTTGGAATTCCTTAAACGTCTTGATCCCCATACTTGTATTCTATCACCTCCTTAAAAACTTTATTGTTGTTCTTCCGTCTTCCCTTATTTCGAAAAGATGAAACCTCGTGCTTGGTATAAGTTTGATACACAAAGAGTACTAGATATACCCCATAGGCTAATCACATGACTTGGTGACTCTCTTTTATAATTGATTAAGGGCATATCATAGGTAATATATTTGGTGTTAAAACTTTGAGGATTGAATAACATGATTAAATAATTTGAGGAATATTTTCTTAGATGGATAGCCTTAGGTGATAGATGGGTAAATTCTAAGTTAGAAAGAAACTCAGTATCAACTTGAGGTAAATTCTTTAGATTGTGATCAAGTGAGATTAGATAAAGAGAAACCATGCCTTATTTTAATTTCGAGGACAAAATTATTTTAAGTTGGGTAGATTATAAAGCTCCTCACCCAAAATTAGGCCTACTTGGCTTAGATAGTAAGACTAGGGCTAAAATTTAATCCAATTAGAAATAGAACATTTTATTTTTATTTTATTTTGCAATATTTATATCACTTAGCGCACCTTACCGTTGCTTCGATAATTGGAGCACTACACTAGCCATTACCTACCTACAAATTTCACACCCTTGTCCTAGACGTGCCAGCCTTCCATTCTGACCCTTGTGTAACTTATAATTATGCTCTCTTGTGCTACATTTTAGTCATACAATAATTGTCATGGACGTTATTTCTTAATTCCAAATAAAATTAACTTTGTATCCTTGTGCGTTCCAATCAAAATTGGAGACACAATCTTGACCCGTTTCGTACAACCTAATTTATGATAATATTCTATTCTGAGTCCTCTATGTCCATGAAACTTGTGTCCCACCTAATTTTAGTCCCATTTACTTCTAATTAATTCAAGAACAACGTGTGCATTAATTTTAATTAAATTAATCCAATTTCCATCTTTGTATAATTTTCTAATTATTAGGCACTTTTATGCAAAAGTGCATTGAGGTGTCCAAACAATTGGACATGACACATGAAGAAACTTATTTTCCCTTCATATGAATTTTCTCCATAATTTTCGGAATGTGCAACGCACAACATCAACCCCTCATTTAATCCTAGCCTTGTATTTAAATAATGTAAATTATAGTCCTCCAAACATTCCCATGTCAAGACAAGACCCAACCCCAAGATGTTGACTAAGCCCAAAATTTTAGGTTAAACACTCAACCCTCCTTCACATGCATAAATATCCTTTTCCTATTTTTTTACCCAAAAATCCATCCCTAAACCAAGCTAGGCGAATCCCCCTCCTTCTACTATTCATCACCTTCTTCCTCCCCTTCCCTGTGCAGAACCGGCCGGAGACTCGCCGGACTCCACCTGCACCACCAATTCCCCCTGCTATCTTCTTCCTCTCCTCCTCTTCCACTGTCCCTCGCCATTCTCGCCGGACTTCCCCATTACTACCACCATTAATACCATTGCCGTCATCTTCTTCCTTCTCTTCTCCCTGTCCTCCCGTCTGCCGGAGTCAACCCCGACCTCGTCGGAACATCACCACGACCACTTCTTCCACCTCCGGTGAACTCTCCCTCACGACTTCCTCTTCCTTCTCCCCGTTCTCCTTATCACCCGAGCCGCACAGCCGTACAACCCCACTGAACTTCACCGCCACCACCACTCCTCGCTTGAGCCCGCCGGAGTCAACAGCACAGCCACCACCCTGACCTCCTTCCACCTTCGTCTTCATCACCATCCACCCGGCCAACTCGAGCCTCCTCATTCTTCCTCCCTGAGCAGCACCCTGAACCACCCATAACACCACCACCACCACCTCTCCCTTCTCAGACCCGAGGCTCCTCCTCCCTGCTCCCTGTCCTCCTTCTCCTCCTTATCGTACCTCCCTCCTGGCCGGAGCAGCATCACCCCCTTCAATCATCATCATCAACCCCTTCATTATCAATATTAACATCATCATCATCTAATCACCACTATCCATATCATCACCATCATCCCAATCACCATCCACATCATCATCCCCCTTTATCACTATTATCATCCTAATAACTATGATCACCCTAATCAATGACCTAATCACCACCCTAACCATAACTATCATCATCATTATCACCTTAACCTAATTATCTCATCACCTTCGTCATCGTCGTCATCGTGGACCCGTCACCCTCGTCGAAGACAACCTGCAGTAGTTACCCCCGATCCCCGTGCCTGTGCACGCAGACCCCGAGGATCTATTGGATTGTTCTGTGTGACTTTCGGAGCAGGTTATTGGGACTACACAACTTTCTTGCCAGGCAAGTATACCTTGCCAAATTGCTTACAGTACTTTGCATGCTTATTATATTTCTGTATATTCATTGCATGTGTGTTTTCTTTCCGTCATAAGTATTGCTTATTATATTTCTGGAAGCTTTTCTGCACTGTCCCCTCTGTACATCTCAATCAACAGGGGAACAGACTTCAGGACGTAGGCGACGAAAAGATCGTTCTTTCTCCTGAGTCTTTTAATTGGTTGGTCTGCATTAGACCTTCCCATCTACTGTACAGAAGTGAAGGCCAATATTTCTTGGAACCCTGCCTGCCTAGTCAGTTCGCCAGGCAGTTTGGGTACGACCAGTTGCATGTGGGCAACGCCGTCACCAGCTTCAAGTCCAGGGGTGGACTCATCGATGGAGCGAGAGGGTGGCGATACTTCATTATGGGTTGCACTGAAGCAGCCTTTACTGTGCCCACCATTTCACTCTCCATGGAGCTGCACATCCTCCACTCGTATGCCCAGTTTTATGTGGCAACCAACACCTTCCATCGTGATTTTGATATGCGTGGAAGTTTCAGGATGCCCTATTCCAAATCTGGGGAAAGAGTCAAAATCCCCTCAGTCTCCTTTGACGAGGGTGAAGAGTCCGTCAATCCAGATGAGCCTTTGTTGGCAGTACCGAGGGGTGAAATACCTCTGCCTGCAGGGCCTCTGGTGATCTCTGGTAAGCGAAGGGCTCCTGCTCCGAAGAAGACTTCCTCTCGCAAGAAGAAGAAGAAGACGGTTAGTCATCCTCTCAGGATTCCCGGCCATGAGGCTCCTAGGAGTGATCCTGCTGTCTCCCCTGTCGGGGATGATTCTTTGATTGGAGGTTCCTCGCCTTTTAGAGAGGGAACCTCTACGACTCCGGCTGGCAGTGCCAGAGGATCTTCGTTTGAGGCTGCTGTCGCTGCTACTGTAAGCCCCCTGATTTTCCGTAATTATTAATTTGGACTTTTCACAATTTTCGAGAATTTTCGAGAATTTTCTGTGATTAAAACCTAGGCTTTATGTAATTAAATGATTTTTTAATACTATTAAATAATATTAAAATATTATGGAAATAATATTTTATGGTACAAAATAGAAAACCGGACATAGGGTAATTTTTCGGGAATTTATTGGACTCCGGAAGCATTTATAAAGCCCTGAAGACCGATGTAGAATTAAACCGAATTAAACCCGTGCCAAACGTCCGACATCCCTATGAGAGCCGAAGCCAAGCCCAAGGAGCATTGACCCAGCCCAAATCCTAGGTCAAATCCTAGTCCAATTTCTGTATGTATAAATACATAATTCCCTAAGTTTTTCTCCACAAATAAAAAGAAAAAGAAAATTTCTAAAAATCCCTAACCCAAATCCCTAAACCTAACCCTAACCGACCGCCGGCCGACCCCTCCGGTGAGTCTCCGGCGGAGCACCGCCCAGCCGCCCATCTCCTCCTCCTCTCTCCGCCTGGGCTCCAACCCCCTCAGCCCGCAGCCGTGAGCCCGACTCCAACCCCCAACTGTCGATCCCAAGCCCGCCGCCTCGCCGGATTTCCCGCAGCACCGCGAGCAGCGGCCGTCCCTGTCTCCTCCGACGTACCCTCCAACGCTCCCCGCCGCGACGCCGCCACCGCCTCGCCACCTCTTCCCGACGCCCTAGTCGAACTTCCCAGCCCTCACCGCCATCCTCTCCTCCTTCCGCTCCACCTCGACCCGACCACCGCAGCGCAGCAGCCTCCCCTCGCCGTGCCCTTCCCGCAGAGCCTTCGCAGCTCCGCCATGACCCTGCTACAGCGCCTCGAGCCTCCAGCCCGTCGCCTCGCCGTGCCACCTCTCCGCCGACGCCTGTGCCGACCACGGCAAGCCGCAGCAGACGAGCCCGCTTCGCCTCCGCACACGTCGACTCCCTCCGGCGAGCCTAGCCGACTCCGGTGATGCCCCCAGCATCGAACCCTAGAGCAGTGGACATGGACGCAGCCTGGACACAGGACTCGTCGACGTAGGATACGAAGGACACGCTCGGACACAGGAATTCAGATTTTATGGAGCCCTATTCAGGTAGCGTTTTCTCTCTCCTCGTGATTCCGTTTTTGATTCCGTCAGTTGCGTCGCATAGACTGTATAACCCTCTCGGTGCCCGTATAACTCGTTCGGTGCATCGCGTCCTGTGGTGATCCCACACCGCGATCCAAAAATAGGAAAACCAACGCCCTGTTCTACCCCGGAACTGAGTGCGCTCCGCCAAACGGGACAACTTGGTCGCACGCGGTCTTTACCGAAATGTGTGCGTCATTGATACGGACGTGTAGGATTTCGCAGAAGTCGATTCGGATGTGCGTGCACACCGGGATCAACGCGTATCCGCCGACACCGTCCCGTATCCGTCCTTTCTGGAATATGCTATAACTTTGTGTACATACATCAGATCGAGACAAAACCTATGCCATCGGACTCGTAGCAATACGCTGGTCCTTTGACCCAAGTTTGGTTCGATTCTGAAAACGTTGACGAAATTGCGTATCGTGAGCCCCACAGGCTCCACTTAACGGGCGATTTTGTGATCGGCTCATCGAAATCCAATTCTGGAAGTTTCGTTGGGTTCGTATCATCGTTCCTAACTTGTTGACACTAAGTTTGACGAATTTGGAGACCTTTGACCCTGACACGCTTTTCGGTGCAAAGTAGCCCATATGTAGACCCCGCTTTGACCGGAAATGTCATTTTCGCCCCTGTGTCCAAATTGGACTCAAGAATAGGCGTTTCTAGCTATTTGATATTTTCTGAATCTAATAGTGATATTTATTTCAGCAACCGGAGAAGTACCTGCAGATCACACTGAGATCAGAGCTACAGTTGGAGCCAGGACCCCAGGCAAGTGTACCTTGCCAAATCCTGCAGTTTTTGCTACTTATTTCCTTGACTTAGTTATACATCAGTGGGCAAGTATACCTTGCCAACTTTATATTTCTTGTTGCATTTTTCTTGATTCATTATATTGCTGTGCATGCTTGACCTAGGACCGTGGGACGTACTTAGCGTCCGATTATTAGTCGGGTGCCAACACCGTACGCGGTGTTGTGTATTGTCATCTAGAGATGGATATTCGTGACCCCTTTACAGTCCCGTACTTGTCTTATCAAGTACACTATAACCCAGGACACTTGATACTATTCATGGACAGGATCTTCCTGAGATATTCATGGTGATTCTGTATAGGATACAGGACTTGACATTGATATTATATTCTTAGACATTATATGACTTGTGCATTAGATATGATTGTGCGTGACATGGACATGAGAAATCATGGACATGAGACGTATGATTATATTGGGTAGGGAGAGACACACAGGCTACAGGCTGACCATATATATACACCCCTATTATTGTGAGGCACAAGACTCTGAAGCCCAAGCTTGGCCCATTACTCATTATTACTGCTGCTACCGGCTCCCCGACACAGAGCTTGTAGCGGCGTCAGCCTGAGTTCTAGTGCTGCTCTCAGCTTGCATATCACTTACCTGGTTATTTAGTATTCCCTTATTGTTCCATCTATTGCCGGAGAGACCCACAGGCTACAGGTTGATTATGTTATGTCGGCTACTCAGTCTCCCGCTGAGCTAGACCATCTCATGATACCACTGCTACCGGCTCCCCTACACAGAGCTTGTAGTTGTTTCAACCTGAGTACTATTGATGTTCTCTCTTGCATTTCATACAGATGATTATATACTTACCCTATTTATTTTATTATTTGTTGCACTGTATTTATTTTGGCATGAGCTTTCTTGTACCTTGCTATATCCCCTGAGGACCTGGATCCGGATTATGTCCCCAGGATTTACAGACGAGATCTATCCCGAGGTATACGGGACCGCAGCAGAAGCAGATACAGGAGCTGATACAGGAGCTGTACCGACACCCGAGGACGAGATCGTACTAGAGGACTTCTCCTGGGTATTGCCTTGAGATACTCATTTATTTCTATTTTCAGTTCCTTTATTTTCCAGTCTATTGCATTGATGTATCAGACTTGTTCTCGGATTATTCTCCGAGACACTTTTATTGAGATTTGTTAGTTATTCCTATTTGCATTATTCTGGCATTTGATCTGTGATTATCTGTTGTGGATGAGATTAGCATAGACTGTGACTTGTATCATTGGACCTACTTACTCTTATATTACAACTTAAGCATGCCCCGATGGATCCATTAAATTGGGTTTGTCCATCGGTGTGTGCTGCTGGCCATTATCACGCGTCTGGTCCCTCGGTATTTTGGGACTGGGGCGTGACAGCTACCGCTTCGGGTAGTGGTACGAGATCGCCTACCGGGCCGAGGCAAATAAGGATATCTTTATCCAGATCAGCCTCGAGAGAAACCCCTGCCGTGTCTGTCAGTGCACCCAGCAAGATTCCACCCGATGAACCTCGGTTTGAACTTGACGAGGACCTGGAAGAATATTTGCCGGTGTCGGTTGACACACCACCTTCTCCAGGTATGACAGATTGCTTAGCATCATTAAGACATGGTTTAGCTGTACTGGCTGCAGACGCGACTTATATGCCATCGGCTATGGGTAAATATCGTCTTCACGCCTCTTTTTCAAGAAAATTAACATCATGTTGATATTAACTTTCTTTTGTCTTCTTTTCAGGGGAAGACATCTACGAGGAGGGTAGTGTTGACGCACCCTTTGGCTCTGTGTCAGGTCCTGGCAATGACATTGAGGTGCCCGTCTTCGAAGAGGAGATGCTTTCGGGTGCCGGCTCGCCTGAAACAGTCCCGCTGTCTCGAGAGGAGGATGAGCCTGTCGTTACGACAATACCTCCTTTAAGTGCGCCGGTTCCTTCGTCCGCTGTTGGCGCATCTTCCTTTGTCGCACCATCTGTTGAGGCGACGACTGTGGCAACATCGTCTGTGGTCATCCCTGGAGGGGGGTTCGCCAATATTGCAGCCACTCCCAGCGTCCACTCGGGTCTAGCCATGCTGACTGAGCAGTATACCAGTACCTTCTACACCACTATGAAAATATTAATATCAATGGTGTTGGAGAAGAATCTAGGCTTTGAGACACTGAGGAGGTCCTCTCAGTCTGCGATAGTGCCGATCAGAAAGTTCAACGACACTGGTACAGCTGACACACTGGAGCAGATAGTTAATGGTTTGGAGAAACCCATTAACGAATATTTGCAGCTATCTCGAGGCAGCATTGAAGACCTGATCCAGGCTGAATATGACTCCCTGACTGCGCAGCTTGCCGAACAGATGGAAGGCTTGAATAAGTCCATCTAGACACATCAGGAGGGGATGGATAAAGAAAAAGCAGTCTTGGAGGAGGTTATATCTCTTCAAACCAAGTGCCAGGCCGAGCATGAAGGAAATGTAGCGAGGGTCCGCAAACTGGAAGCAAAACTCGCTCAGGCAAAGGAGTGGGCTTCCCAGTCAACGGAAGCTCTAGATGTGGTGAATGGTCGGCTGGGTATAGCTCAACAGAACTTGGCGCGTGCAGGGGTTGCCTGTGCTGGCTTTGTTCAGGCTAGATCCGAACTGTCCCTCCTGAGCAGTGACAAGGTACGACTGGAGCGAGCTCGTGCTACCGTTTTAAGCTCCAGGACTGAGAAGATGGCCGTGCTGGCGCAGCAGATTCGCGACCTGACCGCTCCTCCCAAATGATGTACTTTTTGCTTTTATGTGTAACTTGCTCTTTCTTTGTGCATGGTATTGTCAGAATAAGATCTTCATCATACTCCGTTAGGCAAAGAAGATTAAGTATAGTACTTATTTAGAAATTTGCCGTTGATAGGAGCCATTACCAAGAAAATGTATGAGGATATCCCACTGGGGGATCTTTGGTGGACCTATTATTTGTTGCGCACATTGAGTGCAAATAATAAGTTCGAAACAAGCCCCTGGCTAATAAAGGCATCCAGTCGGGGAATCTTTTTGTGGACCCATTACTTTTTGTACACGAGCGTGCAAGTAATAGGTTTGAGACAAGTCCCGACGGTTGCTTATAAAAATATGACTCTGTGGGGAAGAGTAGAGATACGTAGTCCAGAGGTATTATGAACATGGACTGGCTTTTGTGGACTTAACACCACTGGTGTACTTAGAGTTAAGTAGGGTGTTAAGTTGATATGACAATCTATATCAGAGGTAATATGGACATGATAATCGATAGCCAAAACTCAAAAATTTTGTTCAGAGGTAATATGAACATGACAAACTTTTGAGTTGTGACTCCACTGGGGTGAAGATATATATCTGCTCAGAGGTAATATGGACATGGCAGTTTTTTGTGGACTTAACACCACTGGCATACTTAGAGTTAAGTATGGGTATTAAGTTGAGATGACAATCGATATCAGAGGTAATATGATAATCGATAGCCAAAACTCGAAAAGTTTGTTCAGAGGTAATATGAACATGACAAACTTTTGAGTTGTGACTTCACTGGGGGTGAAGATATATATCTGCTCAGAGGTAATATGGACATGGCAGTTTTTTGTGGACTTAACACCACTGGCATACTTAGAGTTAAGTACGGGTACTAAGTTGAGATGACAATCGATATCAGAGGTAATATGGACATGATAATCGATAGTCAAAACTCGGAAAGTTTGTTCAGAGGTAATATGAACATGATAAACTTTTGAGTTGTGACTCTACTGGGGGTGGAGATATATATCTGCTCAGAGGTAATATGGACATGGAAGTTTTTTGTGGACTTAACACCACTGGCGTACTTAGAGTTAAGTACGGATATTAAGTTGAGATGACAATCGATATCAGAGGTAATATGGACATGATAATCGATAGCGAAAACTCAGAAAGTTTGTTCAGAGGTAATATGAACATGACAAACTTTTGAGTTGTGACTCCATTGGGGTGGAGATATATATCTGCTCAGAGGTAATATGGACATGGCAGTTTTTTTGTGGACTTAACACCACTGGCATACTTAGAGTTAAGTATGGGTGTTAAGTTGAGATGACAATCGATATCAGAGGTAATATGGACATGATAATTAATAGCCAAAACTTGAAAAGTTTGTTCAGAGGTAATATGAACATGACAAACTCAGCTGGGGAAATATTTATGACAGTAGTTCAGAGGTAAATATGGACATGAACTAGTGTTTGGAAAACTCGTTGTAGAGTGATTTTGCCTAAAGAATCCGCTGGGGAAACTTTAGGGATCGGTACTTCTTTGAGGGAGCACATTGTTACCTTAAAGTGAAATCAACCCCTCGTTTATAGATGCAAAGTGATGACTTTGGCGTCGATCAACTCCTGGATTCTCTTTTTCAGTATATAGCACGCTTTTGTGGGGTGATGAACGTACTGATGGAAGAGACAATATTCTGGGTCATCTACTTTACCAGCCCTTTCAGGGTGTCTGATGTTGGGTAGCCGAAGTTTGTTTTCCTTCATCAACATATTGAAGATTTCAATGATGTCATCTTCATTGAAGAAGAAAGTCCCCTTTGGCCTTCGGGCTCCCGATGCCTGAGTTTTACGGTCTTCTGGGAAGGTGGTCCTAGCTGCATCATCTTCAGATTCAGAAGGAATTCTACCCCCAACTTTGGATGCTGTCTTATTTTGTCGAGGTAGGCTACCCCCAGACATGTCGCAGCATTTGTCCACAGAAGCTGATTTAGAAAAACCTGCCTCTGGTTGTACAGGATTAGACTTTGAAGATTTGTGGTTTGCAAGAGATGCAGTATACCCCAACAAAAAATGAGCCTGTTGACGGTAAGAATTTCCATGCAACGGTGTTCGTCTGCCTTTTCCATAGTTGAGGCCTTGTTTCAGCTTCAAATCATAACCCATGTTTTGTATAATCTTTAAAGCTTGTGGGCTATATCTGTGGATTTGCATTTTGCCACCTTCAGACACGCGAGATTCTTCCTGTATGATCGGGCTGCTCCGCATGCGATCGAAGACTATTGGATGCTGGTCATCGCGAGTTGGAGGAATAATAAAGATGGAATCCTCATGTGGCCCACATGTCATAACGACACTAGATGTTGATGCATCTTCCCACAAGATCTTCCCGCGTTTGACCGTTAGGGGAACTGAGGCCTGTTTATGACCCTTGTCTTTGTGTTTCTGGATCAGATACTCACGCAGGTCAGGAAGATTTACAGGAGAAGAAGAAGAAGATGGCTTGTTCCTTCTGTTCACATCAGTAGGCATGCGGATGTTGGGAACCATAGTTCTCCCTGTGCCACCCGTATACAACAGGTTGGCCATCTGGGTAGCGGATAATCCCCGAGGAGTGTGTCTTTCCGCGAACTGAGCCTTCTTTACGCTGAGGGAGTTCACCTAGCGTATTCTGGAGTTCTGCTCTGGCTGGCGTAAAAATGAGGAGGTCCTCTGTCGGCCATCAGCTTCTCGCGTAATCCGAAGGGCGGGCAGATTCTTCCCTTGGTGGCATGAAGGCCGAGAAGTTGAGTGGTCCGCCACTTGTTTTTTCTTGCGTAGATTGCAGGGATCATCTGCTTTTTCGCGGAGGGCAGATACGTCTTTACGCGCAAAGCGCGTTTGGAATTCCTGATTTGGCACAAAGGCATTGTCAAAAATTCTGTCTGCCACGTCATCGACGGGAGACTGATTTTTACACGCAGAGCGCGAAGTAGTCTTCTGGACTAGCGCTGAGGCATTGTCCAAAGTTTTGTCGGCCACGTCAGGAACAGGAGAGTGATTTTTACGTGCAGAGCGTGAAGTAGTCTTCTGGACTAGCACTTAGGTATTGTCCGAAGTTTTGTCTACCATGTTAGGGACGGGCGACTGGATTTTAGGCGCGGAGCGCGAAGGTTGCGCAGCTACAACCTGGCCGGTCGGAGAGGTCAGAGAGTCGGCAGGAATGGTAGGGGATGTCTTCGGCATCCAAACCTTACGCAGCTTTCTGCTGTCTTAAACAGAGAGAGAGTGAGAGCTACCCCCTGCTCGAAGCATATCTTCGTAGGCGAACTGGTCGAACTGGACGACCAGGGTCTTTTTCACGGATCCCACGAATACCGCATCATGTTGAGCAATTGCTTTCTCCTCAGAAGAGAAAGACCTCCCCAGCAGAGTCGCCATCTTGTGTTTGATAATAAATGAAAGAAAGGAAACGAGGTTTATACGAAACCCGCTCTTTGGTTCACAAACAAGAAGTACAATTAATCCTATACGAGGATGTCTAGTACAATTTTTTAATCTGGATAAATATTGCTATAGGAGTCTGATCTGCCGTCAATCACTTTGTCCCTTGGACCACACGATGATGAAGAAGTGTCGTAAAAAACATAAAGCAGCTTCGAAGGTTGCAGAAGAGAGTAGATGCCCGATGCCAAAGTCGTTGATCACTACTCTTTGCCTGAGCTCTGGATTCTTCTCTCTCTGACCCTCTTTTTCTCCTTTTGATCTTAATTTTCTCTCCCTTTCAACCTTGGATTTTTTGACCTCATTTTCCTCCTCTTGCCTCTGTCAATAGAGGTCTCTATTTATAGGGTTTTAGTGACAGTGACCCTCCAGTCGGCGTAGAAGCCGTATAGTGGAAAGCATAGCACCCATTTACACGACGGTTACAATAACCGCTACCTACGTATAAATGATCTTTTGAATGAGCGTGTGACGCGTGTCTCATTAAGAGATAACGCGTATAACTGCTGCGAAGATCATGACATAAAAGCCACGTGGGTGGTTATCCCTCGCGTAGAAAAGGTTGGCGTAGCAGCCAATAGCTGTCATCATGGCGTAGAAGCCAAAGAGTTATCAAACCGGCATAGAGGCTGAGTAGGCATAGAAGCCGAGTAGGCGTAGAAGCCGAGTAGGCATAGAAGCCGAGCGGGCGTAGAAGATAGCTGATCCTCCTCCGTTGACTGAGGCTTTGAGCAAATTCTGGATCGAATAGCTTTAATACGCATCAATGTAAATGTGGCCTGAGTTGGCGTATTCCGAGGAGATAGCGTATAGCGTGCTCCCATAGCCTGATGGCCTAATGTGTCAAAGTGATGATGTGGACGTCTTAGCCAAAATTACGGCTTTTGGAGATATAATCAGATCTCTTGCATTAAATGCAGAGATCTGCCACCATCCCGCGCATTAAATGTAGGGGCGTATCTTGAAGATCTGCCATCATTCCGCGCATTAAATACAGAGACGTGCCTCGAGCCTTGTACGAAGAGCAGCTTTTGACGTGGCTTCCTGTTTGTCTTCTGTGGAGAGTAAAATAGCTCACATCTGCCTGTGTAAAACGAGGCAGCGTATTCCCTTGTATGCGTAGAAGCACTTTGTATCAGGGAGACTTCACTAAACGACGGTATGGGTCTCTGTCCCGCGCCATCATTATAGCCGTCGTCTGGGTAGTCGTGCAGTACTCTTTGTCAGGAGTCAGACGTCAGGTTCACTGCATGATTTGACAGGTTCATTTCGAGGAATATGAAGCGTTCCTCGTACACTTCAATGCTGCATTGAAGGCGGATGAGTTTTACGCCATAAAGGCGATGTAACATCCTTTTTTACGCTGAAGCAGCTTGGACATACTGCTTTACGCGGATGGTCCTTGAGCTTATATTTTATGCTGTACTTAGCGAAAAAGCTCTGTTTGTACGCTGATGGCTCCGAAGTCATCTTTTTATGCAACCAGCATCACCATACTGCGTATAGCTATCCAGCATATTTTTTATGCTTTTACAATACTGGGGTGGTCTCATAAACAAGCTCCAATGCAAATATATAAATAAAATAGAATCATGCATCATTTGGAATATAAATAATAGTACTGTGGCAAGGTATACTTGCCGAGCAAAGTTTCGTATAGTGCAAGCATTCACAACAGTGTAAGTTAAAGAAGTGAGAGTTTATGGTTTTGGGGTGTATTGTATGGATATATAGAGAGAATAAGAGGCGGTGGGGAAACTTAGTGTTTAAGAAAACTAAAACTACTACCACTGCTGTTTTCTTTTTATTGGTTTTGGTTTCGGCTGGGGTTGTTTAGTAATATTAGTATTAAGAAGTGGTGGAATGAGGAGCTTACACGTGTGGAAAAGCAAAGCAAAGCAAAATTGTGTTTTTGCTTCTGCTGCTGATATTTTCTTCTCCTATTGGGTTGTGGTTTGGGTTTTACGCACGGTGAAAAGAAGAGTTTACGCGGGGGGGGGGGGGGGGGGGGAGTAAAATAAGCGGTGGTTTTGATACTGCTGCTGCTGCGGTTTACGCGCGGAGAACTATACGCGGTGTGGTGAGAGGGTTGCTGTTGTCTGTTTACGCGGGGTGAGTTGCTATTTCTTTACTTTATGTGCCAGGTGTGTTTAACGGTTGCGGGTTTGGTCGGATAGGAAACATATACCTATTTATTTATAGAAAATCTGGATAGGGTATTGGTGTATACGGTTAAGGTAGCAATTGTCCAAAGGGTCTTCTATATGGAATAAAATTTAGAAATTTTTTATAATGGCTCCATAAATCCTCTAAATGCTCAATACCTCAGAATAAAATATATTTTCTCTATTTAGCTCATAATTACCATAAATAAATAAATAAATAATAAAAATACGGTTTTCAGGATTAGGGGTTTTACATTCTACCCAACTTATAAAAATTTTGTCCCCGAAATTAAAACTAAGCCACAGTAGAAGTTAAGGATGGTATGGATATAAATTAACAAAGTTAAATTTATACCTTGGTCAATGAATAGGTTCGAAAAACATTGGCGCAAGTCATCCTCACGCTCCCAAGTAGATTCTTCTGGCGAACCATGCTTCCATGCTACGCGGACCAAGGGAATAGACTGATTTCTCAATACTTTTTCTCTATGATAAAGGATTCCCATGGGTTGCTCTTGATATGATAAGCTTGGCCCAATGGTGATTTCTGAATGGTCGAGAACATGACTTCTGTCTGCCATATATCGCCTGAGCTGCGACACATCATGTACTCCCTCAAGTGAAGGTGGTAGCGCAAGTCGATATGCTACTTCTCCCACTCTCTCTAGCACGTCAAATGGTCCAATATATCTTGGACTCAACTTGCCGTGCCCTCCGAACCGGATGGTGCCTCAGGTAGGTGATATCTTTAAGAAGACATGATCTCCCTCTTTAAACTCCAAGGGACGACGATGAAGGTCTGCCCATTATTTTTGCCTGTCTTGCACTGCTCGCAAGTGTCCTTGTATCTTCTTAACTGTCTCAACGGTGTTGACCACTAACTCTGGTCCCAGGATCTGACGTTCTCCCACATCACTCCAACATACAGGAGACCTACACTTCCTTCCATACAATACTTCAAATGGAGCCATCTGGATGCTCGCCTGATAACTATTGTTGTAAGAAAATTCCAAAAGATGTAGGTGGTCCTCCCATGATCCTCCAAAGTCCAACATACAAGCCCTCAACATATTCTCTAATGTCTGAATAGTACGTTCTGACTGCCCATATGTTTGCGGGTGATAAGATGTATTGAATTTCAGACGAGTTCCAAGGCTTTCTTGCATGCTTCTCCAAAAATGTGATGTAAAGCGCGAATCTCTGTCTGACACAATGCTGACTGGTACGTCGTGCAATCTAACGATCTGTCTCATATATAAGTTAGCCAAAGCTTCTGTAGATTGGCCAACTCTGAAAGGTAAGAAATGGGCTGACTTGGTGAGTCGGTCCACTATTACCCATACCGCATCTCTTCCACTGGAACTCCTGGGAAAACCTGTGACAAAGTCCATAGTGATGTGTTTCTACTTCCACTCTGGAATCGGGAGTGGTTGCAATAACCCTGCTATTCTCTGGTGCTCCACTTTTTCTTGCTGACATATTAAACATTTAGCTACAAAGCGAGCTATCTCTCTTTTCATTCTATGCCACCAAAAGTGTTGTCGTAAATCACGATACATCTTGGTGCCTCCAGGATGAACAAAATATATTGAACTATGAGCTTCTGTCATCAGTTCTTGTCGAATTTCTCCATTGGGACATATAGACAATCACCACATCGTAATATCTCATCATCATGAATGCTCAGTCCTGTCTGCTCTCCGGCCTCTGTCATTTCCTTTAATCTTCTGAATCTGGCATCGGTAGGCAATGCTGCCTTGATTCGTTCTACTAGTGATGATTGTACTTGTAAGTTGGCTAGTGTCCCGTCTGCTCCGGGAAATATTACTTCAATGCCAAGACTTTGCAAGTCTTTCAATAATTCTTTCTGTGTCGTTAAGAAGTAAGCTATTGGTTTTCGGCTTAACGCGTCTGCTACAACGTTAGCCTTGCCTGGGTGATAATGTAGCTCTATCTCAAAATCTTTCATCAATTCAAGCCATCGACGCTGTCTCATATTTAACTCTTTCTGTGTGAAGACATACTTGAGGCTTTTGTGGTCTGTATAGATTTCCACTCGTTCCCCATATAAGTAATGTCTCCATAACTTTAGAGCAAATACAACTGCTGCCAGTTCCAAGTCATGAGTTGGATAATTCTTCTCATGTACTCTTAATTGCCTAGATGCATATGCAATCACCTTGCCATGCTGCATCAATACGCATCCCAAGCCTTTTCCTGATGCGTCACTGTAGATCATATAGCCTCCGGGTCCTGATGGAATAGTTAGCACTGGTGCTGAAGTCAGTCGTTTCTTCAATTCCTCGAAAGCGTCTTGACATTCGTTGGTCCATATGAACTCTTGATCTTTGCAAGTCAACCGAGTCATAGGTGTTGCTATTCTTGAGAAGTTCTCCACGAACCGTCGGTAATATCCCGTAAGTCCAAGAAAACTTCTCACCTCCGCTGCTGATTTAGGAATAGGCCATGTCTCGACTGCCGAGATCTTTTCTGGATCGACAGAAATACCATCTCCTGTAACAACATATCCCAGAAATGTGATTCTATCTAAGAAGAACTCACATTTACTGAGCTTTGCATATAACTGCTCTCTTCTCAAGGTCTCTAGAATAATTCGCAGGTGCTTCTCGTGCTCCTCGTGGTTCTTTGAATAGACAAGTATATCATCTATGAAAACGACCACGAAGTAGTCCAAATACTGATGGAAGACTCGATTCATTAAGTTCATAAAGATAGCTGGAGCATTGGTCAATCCAAATGGCATGACCAAGAACTCGTAGTATCCATATCTTGTCCGGAATACGGTCTTTGAAATATCCTCCTTTCGTACCTTTACCTGGTGGTATCCTGATCTCAAATCTATCTTTGAGAATACCTTGGCTCCACTGAGTTGATCAAATAAGTCATCAATACGTGGTAGTGGATATTTATTCTTTACTGTTACTGCATTCAAGGCTCTATAGTCAATGCACATACGCACTGACCCATCCTTCTTTGGTACAAAGAACACTGGTGCTCCCCAGGGTGATGCACTTGGTCTGATGAAACCTTTTTCTTCTAGTTCCTTTAATTGTGTCTTTAGTTCATCCATCTCCTTCTTCGCCAGTCTATAAACATGTGATGCTATGGGTGCTGCTCCCGGTGTTAATTCAATTGAAAATTCTACGTCTCTATCTGGGGGTAGTCCTGATAATTCTTCTGGAAAGACGTCTGGAAATTCTGAAATAATGGGGTGATAAACAACATCGTCCATTGCGAGCTGCATACCATCAAGGATTTCTGTAGATCCTCGTGCAAACTCAAGTTTAGGCTGGCCGGGTAGCTTGAAAAGAATGCTTCCTCCAAAGCAATCGAAGAAAGCGTGGTACTTGCTCAGCCAGTCCATTCCAAGCACAATATCAAAAGTTGGCATGGAAAGGACAAAGAGTCGGGCATTCATCTCTCTGCCACGTATCACTATAGGACACGATCTACAAATTCTACTAACAGGTACAATTCCTCCTCTGGTAAGAATTCTAATACAACTAGGTAAAGGTGTGGAGGTAATGTTGTGTTTGGCAATAAAACTAGATGATATGAAAGAGTGGGTGGCTCCTGTATCAAATAATGTCACAGCAGGAAAAGTAAAAGTAAGAGTGATACCTGCTATGACATCAATCTCCTGATTCATGTCATCTACTTCCATTGCAAAGCTTGTCCGTTCCTCTGTGGTTGTCCCTGTCTAGCCCTCGTGAATTGATCCTCTTGTGCAGGTAGCGGTGGTCCTCGCTAAAATCTCTCTGCTGTTGGAGGTCGAGGTGCTCCTGGTCTCATCATTTGCTGAGCTGGCTTGGGTGCTGGAAGTGCTAGCCGCTGTGCTGGCGGTGGAAGTGTCGATGCTTGTAGCATAGGACAATCTTTCAATATATGCTGTCCGGAACCACATTTTATACATTGTCCCAAACGGACCCGACAGTCCCTTGAGATGTACCCGCGTCTCCCACAATAATTGTATTGGGGTTTCTCTGGAATCTGGTACGGTCCTGCTCTGTGCTGGTTCTACTGTTGCTGAGCTAAAGGACGTCTAATAGGTCCTCCTTGTTGTGTCTTTGCCGATCCTTGTTGTGTCCTCAGCTGACCTTCTTTTCCTCAACTGATAGTTTCTTGCAATCTGGCTTCTGTCAGTAACTCGGCATAAGAGATTCGGGACTGGGAGCTAGTGTAGTGTTGTAGCTCCTGAGTCAGTCCGTGATGAAACCTCTTAGCCTTGGCCAAGTCATCTGGTATAAGTGTAGCGCTATATTTACTAAGGCGACTAAACTCAGCATCATACTCGTCAACTGTTCTATTTTCCTGCTCCAGGTGGAGAAATTGATCGTACAATGCATCTCTGACGGTACCGAAAAGTACTTCCTTTCGAAGCACTCCAAGAATTGCTCCCATGTCTGGTATGTATCCAGCTGGCGTTCCATGGATTCCCACCAGTGATGAGTATTACCATCTAGAAGTGTTCTCACACCTGTCATCCACAGCTCTGTAGGTAGCTGCGATGCCTCTAATAACTTCCGAGTGTGGGTGATCCAGTTGGTAGTTTCTTCCGGGCTCTTAATGCCTTTGTATGGCCTTGGACCCATCTGTACAAAATTCTTTACTGAACCAACTCTAGCTCGAGGTATTGGAGCTAGTGCTTGAGCTGGTACAATAGCTTTTGCAGGCATCTTTTCAATTGCTGCTAGGAACTCTTGTCTCTGTTCTGCTGCTTGCTGCCTCTGCTCTGCAGCTAGTGTGCCGGCCTGTTGTTGCTGTTCCTTCATTATCATTATCATCTGGAAGAATTAGAACAGTTGGGCTTGACCCTCCTGCGGTGTCGATGATACTGGAAGGTTCCCATTAGGTGGAACAGGAAAGTCAGATGTAACTGGATTGTGAATCTGTCCATCTGGTCCTGAAAGTCTAGGATTCGAGTTTCTCCTTGAGTCTGACTATTGACTCCAGGAGTTGTGTTACCATCGGCGACAATACATCCCTTCTGCATATCCATCTCTCTATAGGTGATGTACACAACGTTTAGAAGAAGTACAGGACTCAAACAGAGATAAAATTGTCAGCGTAAAACATGGTTTCAGAAATATCCGCGTAAAGCAGAGAAGCGTAAGGTTTTAGAGTCGTCTGCGTAAAACAGAGATTCAAAGAAGTCAGCGTAAAATAGAGCTTCAAAACTGTCTGGGAAAAAGTCTGCGTAAAAGTTCCCGTGCGTAAGGTCTGCGTGTAAAGTTTGGTTGCAAAAAAATATGCTGCGTAAATTCTGCCTGTGTAAAATCTGCGCGTAAAGTTTTGCTACACTTTCTGCGTAAAGCTTGCGCGAAAGTTCTGCGCGTAAAATCTAATGCATAAACTCTGCGCGTAAAAATCTAGCATATGCTACAGCATAAAGTTGTTCGAGGAACTCTTCATATTCCTCGGACGAGTTTGTAAGTCAAATCAATGAACCTGACAACTGACAAAAGTACTTGCACGATGATCGAAAGGTCGGCTGTGATGATGATTTTGCACAGAGACCCAGGTTGTCGTTTAGTGATATATTTAATACAAAGTCGTTTTTACGCTTCAAAGGGGAAGAAAAGTTGGGGTTTCTGCATACGCTATCTATAGGAATAAGTTTTACGCTCGAGATGAGACAAAATCAGACGCTATGTCAAAAAGTTGTTTCTGCACAGGGCTCGAGGCATATCTCCGTATTTAATGCAAAAGATTTGGTTCTAACTGGTTATGTCTAGGAAAACTAAGATCATGAAAAAATACGCTCACATCCTATCCTTACATTTTACGCCTAATCGGTTATTCTACGCTGGTTATCTATTATTCAGGAATCATCAAGTTTATGCAGGGACAGTTACCTATGTGACTTGTATAACGTGTTATACGCAGATTAGGAAGACTAAGGGAACGTGGGTAGCAGTTGTTTATAACTGCACCGTAAAGTTGGCATAACTATAGCATAAAATAGGCAATCTTAACTTGGCTTTTTACGCCAACAAGACAGTCATTTGGCTTTTTACGCCAACAAGGGTAAAGGGTCTTTGGCGTAAACTAAATATTGGCTGGTTGGAAGGAGGAATGAGTTTTTAGTCAAGTATGGATGAGATCCTTACACTCTATTCCTATACGCAGGCTTGTTTGGCACAGTTACGTAACCAAGACAATATATATTCTTGACCTGCATGGGCCACCACCAAAAATATGTCACGTCCCAGTCCCAAAAATACGTAGGACTAGGAATACATAACACGCCTAGCCGTATGTATACGAACTCCAATATATGGAAACCATATACACACGTACGCTGTATATGAATATTCAACCCACCAGTGGTAATATACTGTCACAATAAGTCACACAGAATCTATATCTCATCCATAGCACAATAATCAGTAGGAATAAAAGCTGAATAATAACTGGATATCCAAAATGAGTATCAAGTCTGATAGTCGGGTGGAAACAAATCCACTATAAAACGACTATCCTGAAGTAGCAACAAAATCTCTAAACAGTGGTCATAAATTACAAGTACTCTGAGGGTAAGTCCTCCTCAGTCTGGTAAGTCGCATCAGGTCCCGGACCGTACTCCTGTGGGTACTCCTGCTCGTCCATATCTGGAAAGGGACAAGGTCCTCAGAGGAACGTAACAAGATACATATAAACATGCCAATAAAGTACTGAAATATAAACATCCACTGGGTCGCCTAACAGTCTAAGTGAATGCAGTTTGAGAACAACTTTCCAACAAGTGGGCTATCTGGCCAGTAAATGGGATTGGCATGATCCTCTCGGAGAATCAGGGGCCTAAAAGCATGTCATTTTTTGAACGGCAGAGGCCGCCAGTAAATATATAGGGTCATCATCACCCGTTTCTCCGGTGGAGAATCCGGACGTACAGGAGAAAAGTGCATAGGAGCCCAAATGCTTTACTTATTGTTCTCTCCACCCCATGCTCTAAGTATGCCATATCCATGACATGATACAACCTCTAAATAACTGCCAGGTCTACTAGCATCCAAAGTTTCTATCAGCAGTCATCCCTAACGCTCTGCTCTTACTTACAGGCGGCCAACCCAATACGTAGTCCGGGATCTATATGAGACTCACAACTCGTGTAAAAACTTGTGTCACGGCCAATGAATCCAAATAATATTCCATAATACTGGGGTGGTCTCATAAACAAGGTCCAATGCAAATATATAAATAAAACAGAATCATGCATCATTTGGAATGTAAATAATAGTACTGTGGCAAGGTATACTTGTCGAGCAAAGTTTCGTATAGTGCAAGCGTTCACAATAGTGTAAGTTAAAGAAGTGAGAGTTTATGGTTTTAGGGTGTATTGCATGGATATATATAGAGAATAAGAGGCGGTGGGAAAACTTAGTGTTTAAGAAAACTAAAACTACTGCCGCTGCTGTTTTCTTTTCATTGGTTTTGGTTTCGGCTGGGGTTGTTTAGTAATATTAGTGTTAAGGAGTGGGGGAATGAGGAGCTTACACGTGTGGGAAAGCAAAGCAAAGCAAAATTGGGTTTTTGCTTCTGCTGCTGATATTTTCTTCTCCTATTGGGTTGTGGTTTGGGTTTTACGCGCGGTGAAAAGAAGAGTTTACGCGGGGGGTGGGGGGTAAAATAAGCGGTGGTTTTGATACTGCTGCTGCTGCGGTTTACGCGCGGAGAAGTATACCCGGTGTGGTGAGCGGGTTGCTGTTGTCTGTTTACACGGGATGAGCTGCTATTTCCTTACTTTACGCGCGGGGTGTGTTTAACGGTTGCGGGTTTGGTCGGATAGGAAACATATACCTATTTATTTATAGAAAATCTGGATAGGGTATTGGTATATACGGTTAAGGTAGCAACTGTCCAAAGGGTCTTCTACATGGAATAAAATTTAGGAAAATTTTATAATGGCTCCATAAATCCTCTAAATGCTCAATACCTCAGAATAAAATATATTTTCTCTATTTAGCTCATAATTACCATAAATAAATAAATAAATAAATAATAAAAATACGATTTTCAGAATTAGGGGTTTTACAAGACGACCAGGAGTACCCGCAGGAGTACGGACCAGGACCTGACGCATTATTCTCTGCCGAGGAGGTCTTACTTTCTGAGCAACATTGATTATCTCTAGTGATGGATCTTTTAGCTGATACTCTTATATCATCATCTTATTTTATATTGGAGATTTTATACTCCTCTCTCATTTTAGTTTGGAGATAGTCTTTGGTAGTGGATTTATCTCCACCCGACTATTATTTTGAATATTTCAAACTCATTATTCTAGTTTAGTATTTCTTTTCTATGACTTGTTGTTTGGATGAGATTAGTATATCTGTGACTTGTGTCCATATATATACCATATGTGAGTTTATATTCATATTACAGCGTACGTGTGAATTATGATATCCATATATTGGAGTTGCCATATACATACTGTCACGCCCCAGTCCCAAAATACGTAGGACTAGGAATACGTAATACGCCAAACATATGTATACGAACTCCAATATATGGAAACCATATACACACGTACGTTGTACATGAATATCCAATCCACAGTGGTAATATACTGTCACAACAAGTCACACGCAATCTATATCTCATCCACAGCACAAATAATAGATAAATGAAAATCAATAACTGAATATCAAATAAGCAGTCTCAAAGTCTGATAGTCGGATGGAAACAAATCCACTGCGAATCGACTATACCAAAACTACTAAAGAGAGAAGAGAATAAACTCCAATATAAGAATAAATATCTCAAAAAAGAATAGCAACTAGAATCTCTAAACAGCTGTAATGAATCACATATAATCCGAAGGTAAGACCTCCTCAGTCTGATAGGTAGCGTCAGGTCCAGGTCCATACTCCTGCGGATACTCCTGCTCATCTATATCTGGAAAGGGACCAGGTCCTCAGAGGGACGTAACAAGATACATATAAACATGCCAATAAAGTACTGAAATATAAACATCCAAAGGGGTCGCCTAACCGTCTAAGTCAATGCAGTTTGAGAACAACTTTCCACCAAGTGGGCTATCTATCTAAAATGGGATTGGCATGGTTCTCTTGGAGATCCAGAGGCCTACAAAGCATGTCGTCTTTTGAACGGCAGAGGCCGCCTAATAATATATAATATATAGTGGTCATCATGACCGTGCATCTCCGACGGAGCGTAGGGGTTACAAGGAAAAAAGTGCAAAGGAGCCCAAATGCCTTATTTGTTTTTTTTCCTACCCCATGCTCTAAGCATGTCATATCCATGACACGATAAACCTCTAATAACTGCCAGGTCTACTAGCATGCAAAGTTTCTATCGGCAGTTATCCCTATCCGTCGTACGACCTATACGTACCAGTGGCCAGCCGAGTACGCAAGTCCGTGTCCTACATGTGACTCACACTCGTGTAAGAATAGTGTCATGGCCAATGAAACATAAATGCCTCATGATAATGGGGTAGTCTCATAAAGTAGGTCCAATGCATATACATAAATAAAAATATAGTACGACGACACCGTCGTTGCACCCAAGTTTCCTTGGACGCGCAATTTATATAACAGTTAAAATAAATGAACTAAAATAAGCAGAAATAAACATGCATGCCTTATATGGAATGTAAATATAATACAATGGCAAGGTATACTTGCCTGGCAAAAAATCTGTAAAGTGTACGCGCCCAAATGTCAAGGACATGAAATCAAAAACTAATGGCTCCGAACAAACGTCTCTGCATGCTAAAATAGACATCACAAACATTTCTAGAATCAGCAAAATAGCTAAAAAGTACTTTCCCTTCGTCCAATTTGGACACAGGGGCAAAACAGTAAATTCGGGTAAAAATGGGGTCCACGTGTGGCCCGTTTTGCACCGAAAAATGTGCCAAGGGTAACAGTCTCTAAATAAGATAAATTATAGGCCAAACAAACTATAAATGTCAATACGAACCCAACGGTATATCCAAATGTGGATTCCGATGGGCCGAACACAATTTCGTCCAAAAAGTCAACCGTGGGGCCCGCCAATTGGCAACTTGGTCAACTATCTCAGAATTGTGTGAAAATTGGGTCACAGGACCAGCACGTTACCACGAGTCCAATGACGCAAGTTTAATCGCAATCTGACAATCATGCACAAAATGCGTACGATTTTTGCAAAAGTTGCGACACGGAATTTGTTCGCAGATACGGGCTGATTCCGGCGCGCACACGCGTCCGAATCAGTTTCTGCGAACTTGCACATGTCTGGGTACACTGCGCGCACCGATTGGTATATTTGGTACACGGCGGGGCGGTCCCGTTTGGCGGGGCGCGCTCCGTTTTACAACTTTTAAAAATCTAAAAAAAATATTTTCGGGATTTTCCAACGAATTTAATTCTACCTACAACAGTTAATAATCTAATGTTATTTAACAAAAATTAAACTAGTCAAGTGGTCTACACATACCAAAAGAAAAAATCGGATTCGAATCTCTGTGGTGGGAGATACGAATCCGGAAATATAGGTGAGCACCGCAGTTTTCTACGATCCCAGAAATTGGTCTTTTTCTGCCAACTTTGACGTTATTTTTGCCTATGGTTACGTGTTATTCGAGGTCTACTACCACGCAGATAATGAAGAGGGTTAAGGGGTGAGCGTACCGATGAAGACGAGATGGCGTTTGGTTGAGCGAGGTAACGAAAAACTGTGCGGGAACACAGGTACCTCGCTGCTGAATTATGCAGTGCGCGGGGTGCGCGGGGTCGATTCTTGACGGCTGGACGGTGTTTCTGGCTGCGGTGGCGGCGCTCTCTAGGTCTACATGGGAAGAGAAGGAGGTTGGATGATCTAGGATTAGGGTTTTGGGATGAATAGATGGTTATATAAGCAATGGGAGAGGGGGGGTTCTCACGGGTTCACGGTTAAGGGGGTTTGTTGTGGTGTTGTTTTGCTAGGAAAAAGGGGGCGTGGGTTTACATTACACGGCTAACAATGCAGCGGGTTGGCTATTATTGGCTTAAAGAATTAAGGGGCGGGCTTAATCCAGCGGGTAGGAATGGGTTAAGGATCCATTAGGGATCCAATAGTAAATAGAAACTATATTTTTTTTTCTTTTCTTTTCTAATCTTTTTTCTTTTTCTTTCTTTTTCTTTTATATATATATATATATATATATATATATATATATATATATATATATATATATATATACTCATAGAAAAATATAGAATTACACTAATGCATACCATTAAGCTAGCAACTGCCCAAAGGGTCTCCTACATGAAATAAATTCGAAAAAATTTTTAATGGCCCCATAAATCCCCTAAGTTCACCAACACCTAAAATAAAAATTAATAAAAATCTATTTCTCCTAATTAGCCACTAATTACTATAACTAAATTAATAATTAATAATTAATAATTAATAATTAATAATTAATAATTAAAAAGGGTAAATACGGTTTCTAGGGATAGGGATTTTATACATACGGCTGTCATGCTTACGTGTTCCTGGTCCTACGTATTTTGGGACTGGGGCGTGACAATTATCCTTGTGATTTATAAAAACGAGACCTTTGAGATTTTCTCAAAGTATCTTGTCTAATTTCACTCTCTCTAAGTTTGGTTAACTGCATATGTTTGAGGGACGCCTTGAATGTATGCATGATCCAAGACTCAATGAGATATGAAACTTGAGTGCTAAGACTTTGCTATCGCTAAGTTGGTTGGCGTGCTCATGCTTGAGGTGTACTTCGAATATGCGCACGATCCAGACTTGCGATATGCTGATCTCGATGCTAGTGCAAGTGAATATCTGCATGAGCAAGTATAACGACTTGTATAAGTTTACCTTTGTCACGCCCCGATCCCATAAAGGGTCGGTCGTCCTCGCTTGATCCTTTACGGAACCGATTCGTCCTCGCTTGGGGCGTGATGCCGTACGAGCCTGGAGTTGCGCTCGTACAAGGCAAGAACTTGCAGTTATAGGAACCCATTTTGAAACACACTTTATAAAACACATTCACAGAGATTTGAACACAGTGCAGGAAGAAACATGCTTTTTCATTGATAAATCAGAGTAATTTACATAGAGTTTACATTGATGCGCCTCTCGGCTACTTGATTTGCATTACAAAAGATAAACTCAAAAGGCAGGGCGCGCTCCATCAGATAGTCCACGTCGTTCATACATTACGCCCTTGTATAGGTTGAAAGTCCAAGCCTCCAAAATGATCTGACTCCAACTATACTTCAAAATAGAGGTGCTCCTAACGCCTCCTCGTCTATCCACTAGCGTTGCACCGTCTGAGTGCCTGAAATAGTTGCCCACAACGTGGGTCAGTACTCAACTTGTACTGGTGAGCGGGATGAACCCACTCGACTAAATCGACACTAGCTTATTAGGGGCGAGCATGCATTAAGATGACTTCTATAAAGAGGCAAGTGAATTCAATTCATATCAGTTGCATGTTTTGATAGGAATGAAAATAACATCGAATCCAACCAGTGCATCGATTGCTTACTCAACCGATGCACGCCTTCCCTGCAACGAAACACAAGTATACTTACCATCTGCACAAGACAATAAATTAGCATGTGTTCTAGTCTATGCGGTCATTGGTGTGATCGACACCTTAGGGACATATTCAAGCATTAGCAGCGCGCCCTATCAGCCCGGGTAGCAAGCCCTGCTGGAGGTCCCGCAATGCATCGTGACGAGCACGAATCAAATATTTCCCTCCGGATCGATACGGTTCCAGTGCCCCGGAAAGCCGTTTCGAGGAAATGCCAAACCTTGTGCACAAGTTGTCCCAGACCATGCAAATGCATGAACAATTCATATATCATACAATGCATCGATTGAAACAAAAAGAAGTTAAGCAGCAATATATATCTCATGCAACAGTTCATATTTTCTCAACGCGGTGTTCCGATTTTGATATCCCATAGGTCCAAACTCCGTCCGAGGTACTAGGCCGCCACCAACAAACAATTCCCTTTATAAACAAACTCAGTTATAAGGTATGCAAGCATATAGAAATATTAGTCTACAAAATCCCCTATTCCTTTCTTAGTGGCTGGCATGCATTGTGGCAAGGATTTCCTAGGCGTCCAACCAGGCATCATCGAGTGAACGTTTGAAACATTAAAGATGTTGGCGTGAAGAAGTAGGAAAGAAGGGTCCAAACCACTCACTGGTTAAGGAAAAGGTAGCTGAAACAAAGATTCCCGCCTAGCGACGATCAAACGTCAGTTACGCGGACCTGCACAACACGAGCACCAATTAGAATCCTGCCTATCCTTCCTTGCCGAACTCCCCAAGAATCAAAGCTCTAAACGATAAAACCAGCAGCAAAAACCAAGCAAATCGAAAGCAACACCAAATCAAATCCCAAAGCGGCAATCAAGAAAACCAAGCAACCAAACACGAAAACTATTGGACTCGTTTCAATAGAGGCCTTTCCATGAGTTGGAAAGGATCATCGTATTTTGTCCGTGGCAAGAAGATGCCGAAGTTCTAAGTTACGACTCAGACAGACTAGCCACAAGCCCAATTACGTAGTGCACATCCCGGTCGGATCGGGATTTGAGGCACTACAACCTTAGCCTTAGATCGTCATTCACGATGGATTATAAATGCACACCGCGTTGAGCAACATGTCCCGCGCTAAGGCGCAAATGAGACTGACTCAGCATGCACGCGATACGGCGTAAGAATCGAGTAGGAGATTATGTTCAATTGGATCTAGTGGTACCGATTGCTATACTTGAGATAGATTCGATAATGCGATAGAACGGCCTGCACTCAGGAAGTCTCGAGGACGAGACTTTTTCTGAGTGGTGTATAATATAACGACCCATTTCGCTCAAGCGGACTGCCGATTCAAACGACAAAAGTACAACGTCCCAACCCGCTTTGTTTCAGCGAGAATACTCGTTTGAGGCAAGAGGATTTCCAGACTTGGCTCTTCAGGAGTCCGGCTTAGGCTTTCAGAGACTCGCTCGAAGTATCACTCGACCGAGGCGAATCATCGCTAAGGTAGGTGGCTATGATGAACTTGTCTTTGCTTAGCCAGCACACATAAAATATGGAACGATATATGCTAGTCGCTAGGTGAATCACCCCCTGCATGCTAATAAGAATACAACACACCTAGCTAAGGGAATAATTCCAACTTGTATTGCTTGTGTTAGAACATAGAAATAAAATATTGCTTATATACAGACCCTCGTATGCTATCTATGCCTTGTACAACGGGACCTGCTATGCCTCGAGTAGAATGATATGTATATGCTCTTCTTAGTGCACTGTTTACTTGTTTACACTGCACGACCCTAGATTATTTTGCTTAGTAAATCCCTTTGAATATCTGGTAGCGGAAAAGAGGATAGCAACTAGAAAGACTCCGGTGATGTAGACACTAGACAGATGGATCATCAATATGTTAAGAAGCTTGTATGTTCGAGTGTTTTTTTTTCAAATTTCACTTAAAAACATATTCTAAAAATAAAATAAAATAAGGTTGCACGATTTTATATTTCACATCATAAGATGGACATTCAATGTTTCCATATTTAACCCTTACAATTATTTTTAGAACAGAACTCGTTAGTAAAAGAAGGAAATATCTCGAAGATATGTTAATATGATACTATAACTTATCTTCAGAAGCATACATGAAAATTAAATCGAGAATTATTGATTCCATAACTATTGCTAAGTTTTTACCGATTCAACTAGTCAAAAATCAATAATTGTCACATTATTTTTTTAATATTATAAATTGGTTTTCTCCAATATTCCAATATCTCTAATATAATTCATAAATTTAACATAATTCTAAATTTTGATTAAAGTTGATTTTAAATATGAAAATATAATATTTTGAATACGCAGGAGATTTAAATTTAAAAAATTATATTAATAATATATTAATATTTGTGAACTTCTATATGTTTCAATAAAAAATATATTACTTATACTTTAAAACCTAATTTAAATAATCTAAGTTAATAAGAGAGTATTAAATAATTAATTTTAGTGAGAGTATCAATTAATTGATTATAGTTTTCCTTATGAATTGAATTTTAAATTTGAAAAGATAATATTTTGAATATGCAGGGGATTTAAATTCAAAATATTATATATATTTAAAAAAATAAAGATTATATTAACGATGAAATAATATTTGTGAACTTCTATATTATTGGCAAGAGAGTATTTTTGAACTTCCATATCTTCTAACATATGCCACGAACAATTATATAAATTGTAATAAAATTCAATTATACACTTACAATGAATTTAATCATATAATTGCAATAAAATTAAAAAGATGCGTTGTACATGCATTGCGTGTGCCCGGACACTTGTAGAGTTGTATCGAACTATAGTGCAGTTATGCTATAAACCACTCTAGAGAGAATTCTTAATTTGAACTTCTCTTTCCTCTTCTAGTTATACCAATACATATTTAGTAGATCTTGGATAAATTCGTCCGAATCATCATAAATATTGGTCACCATGCTCTGAGAAGTGCCAACCTGAGAACTTTGATACAGGGTTAACGCCTTTGAGTTGTTATCAGTGTCCATTGTAGCCTCTCCTCCAGATCCAACATAAGGGACAAGATTTGTGTCCGTGTCGGTTATGACACAACCATTTACATACTGGGCGGGGACGAGATTATAATCTTGACCATCAGCAAAGCCATGGTTCATCTGATAATTATCTTGATAAAATGAACCACCCTCATGGTTGTCACCAAAGCTAGGCAGAGTAAAGCTTCCTGAAGCATTAGATTGATGCATCAAGAACTCGTCTGTTCCATCGATACCGAGGCCAATAACCGGAGATCTCTGGTGCGGCTGATGTTGTACCAAACCTGCAGGCCGCGACATCATTGCAGCAACGGGAGAGTTCTCTGCCAAGGGAGTGGAGGAAGCAATAGCTACAGGAGGGGTTGCTTTCTTGAGGTTTCTTTTGTATTGCTGCACAGACACACATATGGAAGAAAATATATTGTGAATTTATGTAACTTGGTTCAGAGTAAATTAGGACACAAGTTGAAAAGAAGAAGAAGGGAATGATCATGATTAAGGAAGCAATTAATTACAGATAAAATGCATGAACATTTCATATTATTTCAAGAATAATGCCCATCCTTTTTAACTTTTTTTTTTGGATAATAAACAATTGCACATTATAACTACAGTCCTCCTCTATAATGTGTTTAATATACTCCGGGAGATCAACAAAATAAGAACATATGCTATTAGAAATATCCTTTTTAACTCTTACATGATACACATTAGACATTGACATATCTGATCGTATGTTGCACAAACACGACAGGAGATACCGGACACAATGCAACACGGACACGGTGACACATTTCTAAGAAACTAGGATACTGCAAGTTAAGGACACACTACGTATATATTATTATCTCCCGGTGAGTAGCATTATGGATAACTAGTTACTTCCACGTGCAAAGCATTGCACGTTAAAAAAGAGAGTTAAAAAATCTATAATATTGTTAAAAAAATTAGATAGAAATTTAAATTATGTTAGAATATTTTAAATATAGTTTTAATATATTTTAATTATAATTTATTATAAATATATTTTAGAATTTTGGATATGTTTTTAGTTAGATAAAATTATTTAGTTGGTTTAAATATAATTTAAATATTGAATATATTTAAAATGTATACATTTTCAGGTAGTTAGAAGGATTTTAGGTTTTTATTTTATTTTTCAATGAGGAGAGAACTACAGTAGTTAAAAAAAAAACATTTTTGTAAAAATTAATAAGTGATGAGATGCGTACGACTTAGACGGCTTATTTTTTAGTCGTTTCTAAACCTCATTATAATAGTAGAGATATGCAAGGCTAGGATGAAAATGTTGAAAATAAGTTTTATTTTGTGACCATATTTTTGAGCCAACAAATCTAGCTGGTCCAACGCAGTTGGGTTTTGTTCAATAGACTATATTTTGGTTTTGTGAATTTAGTCCAATTTCTAGGAGGTTCTATATCGAGAAAATTCTTAGTAATTTTAAAATGTCCGTATTCTAATATTATAATTATAAAATTGTCTAGAATGAACCATATCTCTATTTTAATAAGGGATTATTTTTATCCCAAAAGTTGTCTATATGGAACTGCTGAATGGATCTCCTAATCATGTTTTTGGTTGAAGCTTGGGTTTTGAATAAAGTGGCAGTTCTTGTCGCCTATGTTATTAACCCACGCCCACATCCTCTCAAATGGTTTAGATGTGGACGAAAATATAAGAAAATTATATATATATATATATATATATATATATATATATATATATATATATATATATAAATTGGTTAATCATAATTATTTAGCAATTAATTAATATATATAGCAATTAAATATCTAGTTATTTTGTAATTAATTTTAATTATTTGTTTGAGGATTGGTTTGGATTTATGTTGTATGAACACAAATATGATATGACACAATAAAAAAGGACATGATGGATAAGAATATGTATTTGTTGAATTCTTGATACGACAATTATATAATGTCCAACACGACAATAACATCTAACTTTTTGTTTATTAATGTAATAATAAAGATAGTAATTATAAAATAATTATTAGTATTACTAATTATCTTAATTCATTAAACTTATTATTTTATTTATTAAATTATTATGTAAATTAATTATAATTTACTATTATTAAAATATATTTTCTACTTTTTAATTTTTTTTATCTTAATCAAATACATTTGTCCCCTTCTAGGGGGACAAAAAAGTCGATAGATTTTCATATGAATTTCATTATTGAAAGTGCAAAATCAAATCTTTCCACACTTTTGGTTTAGTGGATAGACTTTTCTAAGAGTCCTATAAACATGGGTGCTCTTCTCCATTTTGTATACAACAAACATTACAAGTTTAGTATTGTTTAAAGTTCCATTTTTTTTTATATCATTTTTCTCTTCTACAAATCCGTGTATCTACATTTTCTCCTCTCCAGTTTTTTTTTTTCTAACTAGTTGGCCTACCACAATTCCAACAAAGAAAATTGATATATCAAACCAAATGCTTTATATATATATATATATATATATATATATATATATATATATATATATATATATGCAAGAGTAGGCTAGTTTATGAATTTCAAGCATTTGGCTTCCTAATATTGTCATCTTGCAGACAAAAGCCTACAGATTCATACATTTTCACTATTGAGATTTTTCATGGACACTTCAAACGCAAACCCACGCTATCAAGCTACGTTATTCAAATTCAAAGTTCTCTTGCTATATAATTCTATATCAGTAGATCATTTCTGAGCATATGCAACTTGTGCACACATGACGTAAAAAATTGGAAGGCTCCAAAATTTTTTAACCTCATAGTATTATAATAATACTATTAATTCCTTCAAAGTACCCATTTATTTATATGACATCCAACGCAACGGTTAATATGACAGTTGACATGATAAATTTAAAATTTATAACATTTTTAGATTTGAGTCTCTATTTTTATTTTTTAGAAACTACAATAACAAGTACCTTAGAATGTCAGAGTAATATTTTTTTTCTTTATTTTAGTATTTTTACAACCTATTATAATGTCAAAAACTGCCTACCAGTTGCTAAAAATATTTACTTGAACAGCAAGCATAACTTGATAGGGGTGAGCATTATTCAATTTTGGACCGAAAATCGAATCAAACCGAATAAGACATTCAGTTCGGTTTAAAAAAAACTCGGTTCGATTTCGATTTTGAAAATACTAAATTTATTTATTCGATTTCGATTTTAGATTTCAGTTTCGACCAAAACCAAAAATTAAATAAAAAATTTAGTTTATATATATATATATATATATATATATATATATATATATATATATATATATATATATATAAACAAAAAAAAGTTCAAATAAATAGAAAATTTGAATAAACCGAAAATTGAACCAATTTAATTCAGTTCAATTCGGTTCAGTTATGAACAATTTCGATTCGATTTCGATTTTGTTTATTCAATTTTTGGTCCAATTCAATTTTCGATTATCCAATACGGTTTGAATCGAATGATCACCTCTAAATAACTTGATACACTGTGAACATGCTCTCCAAGTATGTTCAGTAAATGCAAGACCAGAACATGTTAGTAGTTAAAAGTTAAAGAGTAAAACCTGCAAATGGCTCGCAACTTGTCTGGCAGTCAAGTCCGGAACTCCCATCACTTGTACTATGCTCTTCGGAAAGGCTGCTTAAAACAGAAATTTATTAGAAACATAAATTTTCATCATCTAGAGCATCGAACAATAAAAAATAAAAAAATAAACATTTCAGTTGCATTCCATTTTTTTTACTATAATTAAAGATGAATTTTAATGTTTTACTATAATGTACAGATCTTCATACTTCCGTAAAAAATTATCGGTCAACTTCGTTTAGTATTAATTTTTGACCAAAATACTATTTTTCTATTCCCAGACTGAATAGGAGGGACTGATAATAATGATAATTTACTAGGAAAAGAAAGAAATTATACATTATGGTAAAGCAGTAGAGTGTACCTTGAATTATGATAAAAAAAATTTGAAATACAACTCAAATTTTCTCTAAAAAAAAAAAATTAAGTAGAAAGAAAGAAAAGAATTCGTAAATTTATAGTAAGAGAACTTAAACGTCCTTGGACGTTTTACAACTGAATAAAATTTTAAATAGAGCAAAGGTGCAAACATCTTTAGTAAGGACCTTTTCTATCGTATATATTATTTTATTTTATTTTTTCTGGATGAAGAAAATAAAAAAAAATTATGGTGAAATCGTTCATTAAATTTATTTTTATTAAATACGCCAAAACGTCCTTACTAACAAATTTTTTATTTGTTTAGATTTTTTGTCTGAAGATTTAGAACTTTTTTTTAAAAAAACTTAATGGACAATTTCAAGGTCTAAAACGTTCTTACTAAGGTATTTTTTAAAAAAAAATTATCCTCTGACAAATTTAAAAATATCGCCGTTTATATTCTTCTTGCAAACGTATCAAAAAAAAAAATTCTACTTATTTTTTTAAAACTTCCATGTTGTATTAACATTTATGTATTTAGAAATGTTTGAGCAATTCATATCATCAACATTCATGATATAGAAGACTCATACCGTTTGTGCCAAGTTGCTCGACTGCGCTGACGAACTTCCGGTGGAGCTCCGGTGTCCACGAAAATCTCGGTTTCTTCGACGACACGGTCAGCTCCCTCCTCCTCCTCCTCCTCGGCTCTTCCTCGTCGTCGCCATCGGCAAATTCCTCTTTAGCTTTCATAACACCTTTCGGAGATCTCGAAGTTCCGATGATCTCCTCTTTAACTTTCTTGTGCTTCCCAATAAGTTCATGCGTGTCGCCATTGATCTTTGCAATGTAGCTCCTCCACCTCTCTTTCCCGAGAAGATGCCTCCACAAGTGCTCCAGCGAGTGCATCCGAACCGGCTTCGCCAAGTAGTCACGAGCCCCGCGCTCCATTGCTCTCCTCACGACGTCGTCAGACAAATCGGAAGATATCACTGCAGCGACGCGAAAGATCGAAAGAATGATTCGAGAATTAAGAAGATGGTTGTAAAATTTAGGGGAGTAGCAAGTAGTGCTACTTACTGACGACTGGAATGTCCGTTTGATGCACGACGGCATCGAGCAGCTCGAGTCCGGTCGGCCCGGGCAGGTGAACCTCGCACAACGCGATGTCGAATGAGTCTTTGTTCGATTGTATAAGAGACTGTGCTTCCTCTGCGTCCCTGCAGGATGTAACTGCATGCGACCGAGAAATACTTGTTAGTTACTATCACGGACACGGGAAAATGGTGTCCGTATCCAAGAACTTTCCTTAGGCAACTGCAGTGCTTCCTGTCCGTTCTTGGACAATTCTTGCAACATCAAAACCCTAACCCCTAGTTCAAGAATTTAATGTTGCAACTAAGGACCAACAGTTAATACAATTATTCTACTTGCCATCAAATGAATGCAAAATATGCACTTTAAAAAAAAAAAACTAACCTTTATAGTTGCAAAGCAACAACATCCTCTTCAGTATTAGCAAACAAGTACGGTCGTGTTCGACGAGAAGTACTCTAAGCGGAGGCGGGAACGTCCGGCAGGAAGAAGTCGAGGCTGATGCCGTCGACGAACCCATCGTCCCCATCAATCTACGCATGCACAAACCCTAATTGTATCCCAAGGAAACAGCAACACACGAGAGGGAGAGATGATCAATAGCTATGGTTTTATATATAGGTTCTTGGAAGGACATTATTAAGGAAACTACTACTCATTTAGGAGGGGTTTCTGTATGGTTAGAAGGAAGCAAAAATAAAAAAATAAAAGTTTGCTTCTTGATTTCTATTCTCTTTCCCGAATTAATCAATCAAATCAGGTTCATTACCATAATTTGCTGCATGGCCGGGATTTGGGAGACTAGCTAGCTAGCTATGGCAATTGACTTGGGGCTTTAAAATGGCAATGCTTTAATTGTGTTCTAATCAATTAATGTGCTAAAATTAATTTTCATTCCATATTTAACTATCCTGAAATCAATTTAACACCCCAATTTACAACACAAAGGTTTAAAAATTGGTCCAATGATTAAACTGTTGGAGTGGACAGCTAGTTCACGGTCTAATTAACCGGTTCAATCAATTAGATCTACCGGGTCAATAATAATAACAATTTTGACTCGATATTTATGGTAAACTTGATTAGTTTTTCTTTTTTCCTTATTGGTTTCTTCTAAAAAAAATACTCACTAAACCATAAGTTTCTTCGAACCGTGACCAATAGGGGTGAGCAGTCAGTTTATTCGATTGGTGAGCAGTCAGTTTATTCAATTTCAACTGAACTGAAATAGTCATAACGAAAAAACAAAATTCTAAAAATACAAAACCGTACCGAAAATTAGCCAAAACCGAAATTGAACCGAAGAGATTAATGGACCGGATCCAAAGTTGAAATTGTAATTAAATTAAATTATATTATAATTATAATTTTTATATACACATTTGTTGTATCTCAAAGGTGTGTCCAAAGTTCGACTAATTATTAAATTATCAAAGTTGGACTTCAAAACACATACATAAAATCATTGTTATCAATATATATATATTTTTGATCACAAAATATGCATATAATTAGAGTATTTACATACTTGCATAAATTTGATTAGGTTTTCGATTTTAGACCAAAATTGAAATCCAAAAATGAAACCAAAGCCAAATAAAAAATATTAGTATTTTCAAATCCGAAATCGAACCAATTTTTTTCAAACCATTCGATTCGATTTTAGGTCCAAAACTAAATAATACAGGCTCACCTCTAGTGAACGTTCCTCGAAACGTGATCGGTTTGAATGATTCGTACCGTTCAAAGTGGTTCATTCAGCTTATAGTGGTTCATATAATCAAATTGGTTCAACTAGTCGGACCGAACATTTAAAACTTAAAAGGAGCCTGGTTCAGTTCATGAAACCATTTTTTTAAATATTGACTTTACATATAAAATTTAAATTATGCTTCTTCATAGATACCAAAATGTTATTGTTCAGACACTATATTGTTTACAAATTGGCTAAAATTTAAGGGTTATTTACACTAACTGTCCCAAAATTTTGGACTTATTACACGGGGTACCCCTATTTTTAAACTAATTACACTGACAACCCCTATATTTTATGTTTATTACACGGGGTACCCATACTTTAAGATAAAAATGAAAAGTTATAACATTAACTAACCCTATTTAAAAATTTTTTTTTTCTAAAGGGAGGGGTGGTCTGTGTAATTAGTTTAAAAGTAGGAATATCCCGTGTAATAAGTTTAAAACTTAGGGTAGTTAGTATAAATAACCCAAAATTTTACCATCCAAACTTTTCTTAGTATACTAATTAGTATAATACGTAAATAACAAATATTAGAATAAACAAGAATATAAATACACACACACACACACACACACACATATATATGTATGTATGTATATATATATATGTATGTATGTATATATATATATATATATATATATATATATATATGTATGTATGTATATATATATATATGTATATATATATATATATATATATGTATATATATATATATATGTGTGTATATATATATATACACTTTTATTTGAATATATGTGTAATTTGAATATATATATACACTTTTTGGTTTTCGTCAGTTCAACTTAAAAAAAAACCATAAGCAATATAATGATGATAAATTAAAAAAATAAGAGTTATAGAGAAAGTTTTTGGACTTTCTTATCGTGGAGTTATTCAAATTAATGTGTTCGGATAGACAAATATGAAAATAAATGTGAAGTAAAAAAACATTATAATGGTAGCAAAAAAATTAGTAGCTAACAAAATTAATAAATAATTATTAATATTTTACATAATTACATGATCATATTAATTAGGCATTCTTGCTTACTTCATATTATCTAATTCTCTTAAGTATTTGTTTGTTAATAACTAAACATCTAAGTACATATGACAATTTATTAATTACTTATAAATTTAATTAAAAATTTAATTACTTAGTGATAAATGTTAATTGATATTAGTTAACTACTTGCTAATTTTTATTTTTATTGTTAATGTTAATTATTTTCTTATTTGCTTGAACATTATTAAGCATTATTAATTAATCAACATTAACTATATTAATACAAATTAATTTTTTACCAATTATTAATTAATTTATACTATTTTGAAGGTAGCTGCTTAGTTATCTCATTACTTAATACTAATTAAAAATAAGTAATTAGTTAATGTCACGTTCTAGTTCCAAAATATGTAAGACCGATACAAGACTTGTATGTCTAATAAAGTCTTCGAATGACTTTTCAATCAAATGGATCCATCGAAACATACTATGTTTTATATATGAACTCTAATCCATAACAAGAATACATATAACTAATAGGTGTTCTAAATCACATCCACAAAATAATAACAATGATTACATGAAATGTATGTACATATAGTTGGCTACAATATTCACATGAAACAAGTTTGTTGGAATAATCCCACATTTACAACACCGAATGAGTACATAAACGGAATTACTAAAATGTAAATGTTGAACATATTAGATAACTATATATAAGTGAAGACGAACCCTACCCCATCTCACGAGAACTCTATTGGGTTAACCTTGACATTGACGGCTCTTGATATCGACTATTCTCGTACTCTTCAGGGAATAGCTCCTCTCATATACATGGAAGGAAACTAGGTTCTTAGATGGAGATAACAAGTTGCATAAAATATGTCAATAATATAAATTAGTACAACATATAAATCATGCAAGAAAAATAAGGATTAAACTATACTATATTTTCATGTCTCTTCGACTGAAATAGGTTAACGGACATCAATTAGCGCTCTTCTGAGGCTAGCGGTCATCAAGTAACAAAGGTTCATAAACTAGTACCTTCTTATCTTTAGGGAAATCAATGGATGTAAGATACGCAGCAGCCGCGAATGATGAGGCAAAAATCTCCTCCTAAGAAAGCAATCCAACAATTGTTATGGCAATATCACAGAGATCTCCAGCAAATGAAATGAAAAGAAAAGTGAAAAAAATACTATTGAGCATCAAGTGACCCAACCTCGTTGACACTCAGACCAAGAGTCTCAAACTTCTTCCCGTACTGCCTCCGCGACTTGGTCGAGTTATTGGTGACGAAAACTGATAAGTACCTTGCCAACCTTGGCTCAAAATGGAGTATCATTGGACTGCTGCCAAGGCTATTCACAGCAGGATTATTCAGTAATAGTGCCTCTCCACGACATCATGGCCATGTCAGCTCTCCAATTCACTGCCAAGTCACCCAAATCGATTAGCCAGCTCAGCTACCATTTCTAACTGCCAAGCTTGCTCAAGAAGGAAGCCAAAGGCTATAAATAAGTAGGAAGATGAGAGATGAGAAGGAGAACCTTGTATCATGTTCCTGTATTTTGATTTTGATTTTGATTTTGAATTTGCATTTTACTTTTGAATTGGATTTTCCCGCTCTTTATTTCCTTTCCAATAAAGAACCCTAGTTCATCCCCAAAAATTTTATAATATTCTTCAATTCATCACTGTTTTTGCACAAAAATGTCAAATTATAGACGAGTTGATAGCAATTTCAGGTCGATAAGCTTTGGAGCTCATCAATTGGTATCAGAGTCGCTCGATCCAGTGCTCGAGAGCAGCAAGGAGGGAAGCTCCGGCCATGGCAGATCGGGAGGAGTGTCGTCAGAAGGAAGGCGAGCTTCAGTTGAAGAAGAATAAATTATTTTGATATAAGGTACTTTGGGAGCATTGTCAGATATGGTTCTGGACTTAGCGGCAGATTTGGTAAAATTGAAGACAAGTTCGGTAAAATAGAGAGAATGTAAGAAGAAATCAACAGATCTAGAAGAGAACATGAGTGTTCAATTCAAAATCTAGGTCTGTCACTACCATATTTTCTAGGAAAGAGTATTTTGGTCATTTCATAATTAATTAAATATTGTACATGTTGTATATTTATTTATTTATTATATTATTTATTTATTGTTAGATGTTATATTTGATTTTGGACTTGTGTTAGTAGACCTAACTAGATTAGACTAGACTCATGGACCAACATTAATTCTAGTTAGATTGAGCCCAACAATCAAGCCTATTCATTAGGAGGATGACTTAATTAGTTAGACTAATTGGATTAAAACCTTCCTTCCTTAATTAATTCTTTCATGACAAGTCCTAAGGGATATTATAGACTTTTTATAGTGACTTGAAAAAGGGGGCAAGGCTGTAACGACCCATTCCGCTCAAGCGGACTGCCGATTCAAACGACAAAAGTGCAACGTCCCGACACGCTTTGTTTCAGCGAGAATACTCGTTTGAGGCAAGAGGATTTCCAGACTTGGCTCTTCAGGAGTCTGGCTTCGGCTTTCAGAGGCTCGCTCGGAGTATCGCTCGACCGAGGCGAATCATCGCTAAGGTGGGTGGCTACGATGAACTTGTCTTTGCTTAGCCAGCACACTTAAAATATGGAACGATATATGCTAGTCGCTAGGTGTATCACCCATGCATGCTAATAAGAATACAACGCACCTAGCTAAGAGAATAATTCTAACTTGTATTGCTTGTGTTAGAACATGGAAATAAAATATTGCTTATATACCGACCCTCGCATGCTACCTATGCCTTGTGCAACGAGACCCCGCTATGCCTCGAGTAGAACGATATGTATATGCTCTTCTTAGTGCAATGTTCACTTGTTTATACTGCATGACCTAGATTATGTCGCTCAGTAAGTCCCTTTACAGTTTCACTCTTCGGCTTACCTTCGGGCCCGAGCCAATGTGAATGCTTATGTTTACACGAATGCATGCTTGCCTGCTTATATGTTAACTTATAATGTTGTCTTGATTCAGTGCTTGTCATATAAATTTTATGCCAATGTCAAGTGAATGCTATCTTGCCTTATTTTTATTCAAACCACCGGAAGATTATCTAATAGTCATTCCGTGCAAGTATAAACATTGAAAGTATTCGGGACCATTAGGTCGCCAAGGCATTTCCCGAACTATTGGACTGCAGCAAGGACAGTCAAGCAAGATAATATCGCATCATCTCAGAAAAGTGATACTCGTCTTGTACTCAATCTAACGGCTCAGGAAGACTATGCAAAGACAAATCATGCTATGTGATTGTCTCATGCTCGTATTGCCTTAGATTGTATCAAGTCAAGTAGAACACTGAACGAGAATCATGTTAAGTAAAGCAATGAATCACAGCTTGTGGAGCAATACTCGTTCAGTAAAGAAATAAGAATTATCGTTATGAATCTGGATTGACCCAAGACTTGCATGTCGCGAACAACTTATGCACAAGGTTTATATGATTTTCGCGGTCGATTTCCAGGGCATTGGGATACAGAAATGAACCAGGCACTCTGATACCAATATGTCATACCATAATCTCCCGCAAGGTCAATAGTCTCCGCTGAAAGTGAATCACCACGTTGCAGCTCTCCCGTAGGACAATCGTTCTCATCGGGACGTGATACCGTACGAGACTGGAGTTGTGCTCGCACAAGACAATGTTGTAAAACACCAAAGTTATCATCGAAATGACCAAGTTACAGCAAAATTCAAGTATTGTGTACCAAACACACATCAGAGTTTACACAACGAAGCTCTCGATAGGGTCCAAATAAAATTTCCACAAAGGTGATTGCCACAAAGGCGATGTAATACTCTTGCTCTTTTCTCTAGCCCACAAAGGTACTTATCGTTCATACATTATGTCCCGTATATCCAAGCAGCACCACTATATCTGCGTACCTAAAATAATGCCCACAAATATGGATTAGTACACGGTCGTACTGGTGAGCGGGATAACCCACTCGTCTAAGCCGACACTAAGTAGAATAGTGAATGCAAACAGTTATATGGTGATCTTTTTAGTTGAATCCTAGATTCATTTCATGGCATAGGGTATGACATGTTAAGGAAAGCTGTAAAGCAGATTAAGCATGCAAGCATTCAACTCAAGCCAATAGACAAGCAATATATAGACAACTTGAAGGAAACTAGCATGCAACCCGTCCTACTCAAACCCAAGCAACACGAGAACCTATCGAACCATTTCCAAGCCTCAATATCCATCCTCAATCCAAACCTTATCCAATCTCGATATGCACATTCTTGCCGAGGTAAGGTGGCCGTCGCCTACGCGAAAAGCATAACCAAACCAAAGAAAAGCAAACTAACTCTTATCTATATGAAGTCATTGGCCAAGTCCTAAAGGACTTTGATCGGACTGATCAATTACAGTTTTACTCGAAACAGCACTAAGTAGCGAGCAAGCCTGAATCGCATTAAATCGCCGGCACCGCGCCCGAGGCACGTTACCAATTTGTCTCCCCCATGGACGAATGGTCCCGGTGCCCCGGAGCCTTCCCATTCGAGGAGACCAGACCCCGTGCAATACAGGTTGTCTGTGACCAATGCAGACACCAAGTAGGTATGATGAGAGAATCAGATATTTTCGCCCCACCAAATGATCCTAGACTCATCCAACCAAATATCCATAACCATTCTCCAACATATAGCCCAAGGCACAAATCTCAAGTTATCCCCATAGGCACTATGCCGCTTCTCGACACAAAGTTCTAATTTGTGCAACACCCCTCGCTCAGAATAATCCCTTGGCACAATGTCCCAACAGTGGCACAATGCCCTCGCCAATGCAGTTATTCGGTTTCGAACCACAACTGCACGCTTTGCTTGACAAAGCATCCAAGTGATACTCGTGCACGGATGCACGCTCGCTCGCTCGAATTCTCGATGTTTCAACCAAGATATTCCAACTGCTTCTCCAACTGCCCCAAATGTATAATCCAACTCTAGCTCCAACTATCCAACGAGAAAACCAATTCAAGCCACAAATCTATCCAAGCAAATAACGTACACTCTATGCACGCCTCAGTATAGTGATTTTCAAGTTCTAGTCCAAGTGTTCAAGCCTTTACGTGTGTTCCATATTATTAGGCATGAAGGAGTAGAGGAGAAGGGACAGAGTCCACTCACCAAGTTTGATTCCGTTAAGAATCATGTCCTGCCGATATGGCCGATCCCTTGAACCCGTGGTCTGATGCAAAGCACGATCTACTCAATTGGTATGACCGTGCGACCAGGCCTTGCTTTCCAAATTATTTGACTGATCGGACTGAGGAAGACGGCATTATCGCTCTAATCCTGCTATCTTAGTACTGCTCTGAACGAACACCTAATTTCCACCGAACTCCGCTAGCGATCTGTACATGAAACCAACTCAATCAATACGTGTTTCCAAATTCAACAAATTAAAATATAACCAGCTATTGCCTCATTCAATACGACTCAGCGTAACGTACCGTGCGGTTGCGGGACGTTACATAATATACCACTTAGAATCAGGTTCGTCTGCGAACCGAACAAGTATCCATTCTTTATCGCATGTCGCCTGCCCAATTCATAACTGTTCTCCTTGTAACTCACATTCTCTTGATCCCGATTCAGTATATCGCTTGCGCTGAACGCATCGCACAAATTCTATATTCCTACATCCTACATGCAGCTCAATACGAATTTCTCATATCGCTTAGTTTTGGATCATACACATGTTTAAGGCGTCCCTAAAATACATCTATTTCAGCCGAGCTTAGCGATAGCGAATTTGGACAAGTTACAAGGGTATCTTTTTTTTCGAGGCATTCATTAGCTTTACTTCCAATTGAACCAATCCTGACTTTCTTTCCAACATATTCACATAAGCGCTATCCTCAAGTATGATGATTTCCCAGCTAACTCAATCACTTCGCGTTCCAACTCGATCCATCCAACTATTTCTGAATCCACACTAGCACCGTCTCCAAATATCTTCTATTGCTCCGAACGATCATCACGACTGATACTATCCCAGCTAGGCGACTTACCCAAATATCAACTCTGCTCTTAGATCATATCAGCCCAACACCTTTTTCTCAAATCTCAATATCAAACTGGGTGAACATCTATATTGAGGTTCATGTGATCCATGAAGATCTCGTCGCCATGCCAAAGAGATAGTGTCACCATGATTTCAATGTGGACACACTCGCCACAATTCCTAGGTTGCACATGGAATAGTTCTTCGCGTTGCTTTTACTGCCTTGAAGCACAGGATATCACCTTCGTCTTCTATACGAGCACGCATCCCATACTAAGTTTTGAAGCATCTTATAAATATGAGGCACATATGTCCCTTCCAGTATTGCAATAATTTGATCTGAATGAGCCGTTGTTTTAACTTCACAAGCTAGTTTTATAGTCGTCAATTCATATGAATGTTATTCCCTTCCGAGGCACGACAAGTCAGAGGTGATGCCATCTTTAAAAATCTGTGACTTCGAATCTCATCAGTTGACTTAGGTCATTCCCACCTTCGCTTCGATCTTATGGCTGCATCTTCAGCTGAAGGCTATCCCAAGGATCTCTCAAATCCAACACTCAGTCACTAAGGCCAATCTCCAACACATACTACTCATATCTGCCCTCGATGCATTCCCAAATGCCCCATCTCAAGGGTCGTTCTATGGGTCTACAATATTTATCTCTGATTTAGCTGTCAAGTCGCTAGGGTCAGCTGTCCCGAAGGTAATCTCGATAATTGTAAGTCATCACGATGGACAGTTACTACGAACCATGCTATATCTCATCTGCAAATTCGAGCCATAATCCAACCATTCCACCCGAACGAACTTCCAAATCCGAGCACTTCATGTACTACTTCAGATGATATGCAACCAAATGCTGCTTAACCACCTAGAGTCTTACTATCTATCCAAGACACAATTCGAGAACTGCGCTCGCTGAAACTGTCTTTCATCAATCCGTCGTTCTACCCTGAATCCATCAAATCTTCCGAACTGCCATGTTCGACTTCTCACATTACCACTTGCAATGATTTTCGAAACCAAAAACTTGCTCCGATTCTTATCCATTTGCCATGTTTCACAGTGCATGTCCAACTTGCTCGAGCGGTATAGTAATTTGCTCCAACGTTGCTCTCTCGTTTAGCTATCTTCAAAAGTCCATCTGCCGTAATCCTTGCTCTCGTTCAATTCCTTAGACCGTCTTAATTTTCTCTATGTTTTGATTAGTCCATACACTATCAAAGACTCGTGCACGGTTCCAACATAAATCTTAAATCTATATTGCCTTTACTTGTTGCCTCAATCCGTCTCAGTACTGTAAGCGTTAACTTCCAATCTGACTTAAGATCAACTAGACTTGCCTCATGTCCGTTTATGTCTTCCGGAGAATCCGTCCACCATCCTTGCACCATTTTTCTCAATTTTACTTTCGCTAAACATGAGTCAAACTTTCCGAGTGCCAATATTCAAAAATCCTTTAAGTCCGTACGAATCCATCGTATTGCCCCTCCAAATCAGTTCGTGTTTCATTACTCAACCAACAGCTCCAATGTGTTTCCAAAATTCGTTATCCATGCTCGTTATCCTTCGATTTACCCATTGCTTCGCTCAAGCGTATCCCATCTGTTTGTTTCTCATGCTCAACTCTCTCTTTGCATTCATGGATGCTCCACCGAACTTCCAAATCCTGCAAGCAAACTCTGATATTCGGCTTTCTATCTAAACGATCTTAATTTGTTTCTAATACTTTGTCCTCCTCAATCCTTCAAATTTCCAAACACTCTTTCCAATTGCTTGTTCCAATCTCGTCCATCTCTCAAGTCCAACGATACTTTTATTTGAACAAGTCTATTCTCGATTGCTCAACTCAATATTCGCTTGCTCCATTTTTTATTCTTTCTAACTCAGTCGATATGCACCAACTAACTTATATTCCTGTTATCCGAGTCCGTTGAGACAATTTCTTTGAGGTCTATCCAAAATATTTCAATCCTTTGCTCACTATGTGGTATCCCATATACCACTCCGAATCAAGTCGCTACTCGCATTACGATTCCTTTGCACTAATTCAAGATCCGTTTGAACCATACCTTATGCGTGATCCTGCCATCCCCAACTCAAGTCTGACACAAAACTTAGCCACATTCTTTAACTATCCAACTCTTTCCATCAATCTCGTTAGGCAACTTGTGCTATATTCCATTCTGAATACTTCCAGCTATTCTTAAACCGTCAGATATTTTTGCTACACGAGCAATCCCGTGCAACAATCTCTTCCAAGTAATCCAACCCAATACCCAACTGTTCCACACATTTGCTGTACGAGCAAGTCGTGCAACGCTATCCTGATATTCCTAAGCTAAACTCAAACCTGCTTAGCCAATGCTCTATGTGATATACCCAGCCAAAAATTAAACTTCCATCTAACACATTCGCTACACGAGCAACTCATACAACGATCCATTCTCATTCAATGCTTCTACTCATAACATACCGCACAACCAATCTCGTCTACCAACCAACTGCTCCACTATTGTGACCAGAATCTCCTGAATGACAAGCCAAGCCAACACAATGACACACCTCTCAACTTGCTGCACATATGCAATAACGCCTAAAGATGCTAAGCGATCCATCAAAAACCAACAAAAGCAATGCAACGAAGCACAACATGCAGCCACAACCAGCAATATATAGACTTATTGCATGAAATATCCAATGCAGCACTGAGTAGAGCCAAGAGCTAAACGACACGCGAAAACTATTTAGAGTTTGTGATGAAGCGAAGGACCAAGTCCGACGAAATAAACCAGGCACTCTAATACCAATATGTCATGTCCCAATCTTCCACAAGCTCAATAGTCCCCGCTGAACATGAATCACCATGTTGCGGCTCCCCCGCAGGACAATCGATCTCATCGGGACGTGATGCCGTACGAGCCTGGAGTTACACTCGCACAAGGAGATGTTGTCAAATACCAAAGTTATTATCGAAATGACCAAGTTTTAGCGAAAGTCAAGTATTGTGTACCAAGCACACATCAGAGTATACGCAGTGAAGCTCTCGATAGGGTCCAAAGGAAATTGCCACAAAGGCGATATAATACTCTTGCTCTTTTCTCTAGCCCATAAAGGTACTTACCATTTATATATTATGTTCCATATATCCAAGCAGCGCCATTACACCTGCGTAACTGAAATAATGCCTACAAACGTGGATCAGTACACAGCCGTACTGGTGAGCAGGGTAACCCACTCGTCTAAGCCGACACTAAGTAGAATAGTGAATGCAAACAGTTATATGGTGATCTTTCTAGTTGAATCCTAGATTCATTTCATGACATAGGATATGACATGTTAAGGAAAGCTGTAAAGTAGATTAAGCATGCAAGCATTCAACTCAAGCCAATAGACAAGCAATATATAGACAAATCGAAGGAAACTAGCATGCAACCCGTCCTACTCAAACCCAAGCAACACGAGAACCTATCGAACCATTTTCAAGCATCAATATCAATCCTCAATCCAAACCTTATAATCCAATCTCGATATGCACACTCTTGCCGAGGCAAGGTGGCCGTCGCCTACGCGAAAAGCACAACCAAACCAAAGTAAAGCAAACCAACTCTTATCTATATGAAGTTACTGGCCAAGCTATAAAGGACTTTGATCGGACTGATCAATTACAATTCTACTCAAAACAGCGCTAAGTAGCGAGCCCGCCTGAATCGTATTAAACCGCCGGCACCGCCCGAGGCACGTTACCAATTTGTCTCCCCCACGACCGAACGGTCCCGGTGCCCCGGAGCCTTCCCGTTCGAGGAGACCAGACCCCGTGCAACATAGGTTATCCGTGACCAATACAGACAACAAGTAGGAATGACGAGAGAATCGGGCATTCTCGCCCCACCAAATGAACCTAGACTCATCCAACCAAATATCCAACCAAATATCCAACCAAATATCCATAACTATTCCCCAACATATAGCCCAAGACACAAATCTCAAGTTATCCCCATAGGCACTATGCCGCTTCTCGACACAATGTTTCAATTAGTGCAACACCCCTCGCTCAGAACAATCCCTTGGCACAATGCCCCAACAGTGGCACAATGCCCTCGCCGATGCAGTTATTCGATTTTTAACCACAATTGCACGCTTTGCTTGATAAAGCGTCCAAGTGATACTCGTGCACGGATGCACGCTCGCTCGCCCGAATTCCCGATGTTCCAACCAAGATATTCCAACTGCTTCTCCAACTGTCCCAAATGTATAATCCAACTCTAGCTCCAACTATCCAACGTGAAAACCAATTCAAGCCACAAATCTATCCAAGCAAATAACGTACACTATATGCACGCCTCAATGTAGTGATTTCCAAGTTTTAGTCCAAGTGTTCAAGCCTTTACGTGTGTTCTATATTATTAGGCATGAAGGAGTAGAGGAGAAGGGACAGAGCCCACTCACCAAGTTTGATTCCGTTAAGCATCCTGTCATGCCGATACGGCCGATCCCTTGAACCCGTGGTCCGATGCAAAGCATGATCTACTCAATTGGTATGACCATGCGAGCAGGCCATGTTTTCCAAATTATCCGACCGATCAGACTAAGGAAGACGGCATTATTACTCCATTCCAGCTATCTCAGTACTGCTCTGAACGAACACCTGATTTCCACCGAACATCTGAAAATAAAACCAACTCAATCAATACATATTCCCAAATACAACAAATTGAAATATAACCAGCTATTGCCTCATTCAATCCGACTTAGCGTAACGTACCGTACGGTTGCGGGCGTTATAATAAACTAGTCCTTTATGGCTATGCCAGCGACTTTTTTCATATAGATAAGTTATCCTCGCTTAGCGGTTATCCGTATGCGAGTCATTGCATCGCATCAAAGAGTAAATTGAACATCAAAATAATATGAATATGAGACACTTTTGAGAAATAGAAACATTGAGCATCCAAAGCAACACTTCAGGATAACCTGTATGCTCGTGCATCCGAAACGTAACTTCGCTCACAACACTTGTGTTTGCATATGATATTGTCCCTAGATTTAAATATACATGTTCGTGCTTGAATTAACTTAGTTTGCCTTGGACAGGGAAGGACAAATGGTAAGTTGGTAAGTCTCGTCGTATTTTCTCTTATATCGCACGACGTACTGCCACACGAGTTAGGCTATTCAATCTTTGCCATGAAACTGATCCTAAGACAAAACTAAAAATATAACCTAATAGATAGTGCACGGAACCTAATGAACGCGTTTGGATTTGTCAAACGGGCGAGTAGCCTCCCCACCAGTCCATTTATGTACTGATAAACCACCATATTGCTTACAGGGTGCGGGAGAAACTCGTTCGGTGTGGATGCCTCTTTCGTGTGTGCTAAGGCGAGAAGATCACTCTGGAGCCTTGGAACGCTGCGACCGGAACTGAAGCACATATACAAGACATAATATTGGAACATCACCTATGTATCATTCCATAAATATAGCCACTGGATACGCTTTTACTGTTTCATAGGGAGAGGCTCGAGCGACTTGTAATCTCGGCTATATGCCGCCTGTAACACTTATTTCTATCAATAAAGAGTTTGCTTTACTTCTATACTTGTGTTATTCAATGCTTCTGCTATTATCGACTTAGTGAACTTGTTACCAAATCACCTATGTATTTAAAATTCTACTACACTCGGACAATCTGTGCGACTCTGTGGCTTAAACCTCTTACCGCCAGCCAGAACCACGACCTTGTACGTGCGCGACTCACGCTCGTGCGGTATTACGTCCAGATGGGTCAAACAATTATCCCGCGGAAGCTCTGGCACGGTGATTCTCGTCTAGCGAGGACGACCGATTAGCCTACGGGAGATCGTAGCATGATAGATTGGTATCAGAGCTTGGCTATACGCCTTTGGACTTTGTTTCGATTTTTTCAGTTTCGAAAGCTCATTCGTGGGTTATGTGTACACTCTCTCTCAAAGTCCCAAACGGAATATTCCAATAATGAGTCTAAATACTTTCAAAAGTGCATGTGAATGATGTAATTGCTTGTACAAAATTATGATGTTAAGGCCTTTGTGTCGACCTATGCTAGACCCTTTGGGAATAGACTCGTGCTAGAATTGTGATTTATGTGCAAACCCAAAATACCTATACATGTTTGCCTAACTGGTTAGTGCAAAATTGAATATTGCTTGAACGGTTAGCTTTGCACACAGCCTTTCAGTCAAATTATGTGAAGTATCGCGTGCCAAGACCCTTTGGTGCAAGCTAATTACAAACGAGAATGGGATATCGTTCAGGAATAAGATAAGTCAGACTTAGAATGCCAACTGATAGAAACATTCTCGGATTTATCGCTTAGGTGAATATTGAGAATCGTGCTTAAATTTTGGGAAATAGCTTAAACGATATTTTATGTCGGAAGATACAAATCGAATATAGTTGCTTAGATGACTATCGAATATGGATTTAATTAGATGACTCAATTTTGAGTGGTATATGGATCATTTGAAAATGTCCAAACGGACTCAATAAGTCTCGTGCGATAGTCGGATTGAACGGATTTGAGAATGTCTTGAATAAATGATAAGGCTTATATCGAATTGGGATTCACGGAAATGAAAATCGACATCTCGGTTAAGAAAAACTTATTGGAAATATAGAGTATCGTGCGGGCGATTTAGGATTTGAAACAAACAGATTAAACTTGAATACAATATTGCTCGAATAGAAGTTAGCCCAAGAATGAACATTATGGTTCAATGAAAGAGATGAGCGATAATGGATTTTGCTTAAAGTTTGAAAGAACGATCTTGAAATCAAGTTTGAAATGATAACTCTCGAAATCAGTCCTAACGAGAATGGTTATCCCGCGGGAGCATCGGCGTAGTAATTTCACGTACGGCGGGGATGATCGAACTCACGGGAACATGTTCGGTGATTATTCTAAATAAAATCGATGAATGAAATATATCAAAATGGAATAGACTTGGGCTTAAATATTTAAAATATAGTTGTTTGAGGAATACTAGAAGTAAGACAACGAAATTATCGAACGGTAACATTGAAGTTGGATAATTTTGCTAGACGGATTATAATCACTGTATAAACGGACATGACTTGATGGATTATATATATAACTTGGATAGAGGAAGATAAATATCAGGGTGTCTCCATCGTGCAAAAGATAACCATAACGTTCAAACGATTCTTGTCTTGTGCGAGCGTAACTCTATGCCCGTGCATGCGTCACATCCGGATTAGGATGATTATCCAGTGGGAGCGTTGACGTGGTGATCTCACGTCCAACGAGGGTGATCGAACTTGTGGAAGACTGAGGCATGACAACCAATAGATTTTCTTGACTTGGTTCAACACGATAAGACAAAATTGGAATGCAAGTGATCAAAAATATTTTGAGGATAAGTTAGCCTAGAACCTGAAATAAATTATGCTTGATGGTTTCGTGAACGAATACAAAAATCAGGTTAAATGACTTGGAGTTATAAACTAAAGGTTTAGAATTGAATCTTGAATCTTGGCTTGGTGGTCTAAACTTGGGAATGGATATGGATTCTATCGAAATATGTTTTGAGAGATAGACTATGCAAATTACTAGGCTTGTCCTGCAACTTGGATATTATAGATTTTACTAAACGGACTCGATCCCCGTACAAACGAACATGTTATTGAGAGTAGGATAATCAGTGCTCGATGTTTAGAAATCTGAGTAAAATGAGCTTGGGTAGAATATCTCGTACAAATGAACAATGGTTTGACCTTAGTAATTGGGGCGAGCATCGTACGACAAATTTGCACGATGTATCGCGTGCTTGAACTTGTACCTATGACTTTTTGAGCTGACCTAGAAATTAGGCAGATGACCCAGTGCCGAGTGGAAGAACCTGTGTAATCGACTTTATCATATCGCTCGAACAAGCTACAGAAATGAGGCATCAAGACTTAGAGTTAGACTGGAAATGATAACGTGTGCTATGTTTGACCCGAAAGGATGAACGCTAGTTGGTTGATCGGATAGATCGTGCTTAACGGTAGTACAAATATTTGAGTTGGAGTAGAAAAATGATGTAAAATTGGATTGACCCGATCGAAATTATTGTAAACCCCCTCACCCAAAATTAGGCCTACTTGGCTTAGATAGAAGACTAGGGCTAAAATTTAATCCAATTAGAAATATAACATTTTCTATTATTTTATTTTATAATATTTATATCACTTAGCGCACCTTACCGTTACTTCGATAATTGGAGCACTACACTAGCCATTACCTACCTACAAATTTTACACCCTTGTCTTAGACGTGCCCGTCTTCCATTCTGACCCTTGTGTAACTTATAATTATGCTCTCTTGTGTTACATTTTAGTCGCACAATAATCGTCATGGACGTTATTTCTTAATTCAAAATAAAATTAACTTTGTATCCTTGTGCGTTCCAATCAAAATTAGAGACACAATCTTGACCCGTTTCGTGCAACCTAATTTATGATAATATTCTATTCTGAGTCCTCTATGTATATTACACTTGTGTCCCACCTAATTTTAGTCTCATGTACTTCTAATCCTAGCATTGCATTTAAATAATGCAAATTATAGCCCTCCAAACATCCCCATGTCAAAACAAGGCCCAACCCCAAGATGTTGACCAAGCCCAAAATTTTAGGTTAAACACTCAACCCTCCTTCACATGTATAAATATCATTTTCCTATTTTTTTCACCCAAAAACCCATCCCAAAACCAAGCTAGCCGAATCCACCACCTTCTATTATTCATCACCTTCTTCCTCCCCTTCCCTGTGCAGAACCGGCCGGAGACTCGCCGGACTCCACCTGCACCACCAACTCCCCCTGCTCTCTTCTTCCTCTCCTCCTCTTCCACTGTCCCTCACCATTCTCGCCGGACTTCCCCATCACCACCACCATTAATACCATTGCTTTCATCTTCTTCCTCCTCTTCTCCCTGTCCTCCCGCCGGCCGGAGTCAAGCCCAACCTCGCCGGAACATCACGACCACTCCTTCCACCTCCGGTGAACTCCCCCTCATGACTTCCTCTTCCTTCTCCCCGTTCTCCTCATCACCCGAGCCGCACAGCCGTACAACCCTGCTGAACTTCACCGCCACCACCACTCCTCGCCTGAGCCCACCGGAGTCGACAGCACAGCCACCACCCTGACCTTCTTCTACCTTCGCCTTCATCACCATCCACCCGGCCAACCCGAGCCTCCTCCTTCTTCCTCCCTGAGCAGCACCCTGAACCACCCATAACACCACCACCACCACCTCTCCCTTCTCAGACCCGAGCCTCCTCCTCCCTGCTCCATGTCCTCCTCCTCCTCCTCCTCCTTGCCGGACCTCCCCCCTGGCCGGAGCAGCATCACCCCCTTCAATCATCATCATCAACCCTTTCATTATCAATATTAACATCATCATCATCTAATCACCACCATCCACATCATCACCATCATCCCAATCACAATCCCTATCATCACCATCATCCACATCATCATCCCCCTTCATCACCATTATCATCCTAATAACCATGATCATCCTAATCAATGACCTAATCACCACCATAACCATAATTATCATCATTATTATCACCTTAACCTAATCATCTCATCACCCTCGTCATCGTCGTCATCGTGGACCCATCACCCTCGCCGAAGATAACCTGCAGCAGTCACCCCCGATCCCCGTGCCTGTGCACGCTGACCCCGAGGATCTATTAGATTGTTCTGTGCAATTTTCGGAGCAGGTTATTGGGACTACACAGCTTTCTTTCCAGGCAAGTACACCTTGCCAAATTGCTTACAGTACTTTGCATGCTTATTATATTTCTGTATATTCATTGCATGTGTGTTTACTTTCCGTCATAAGTATATGCTATATATATATATATGTTGACACACACTTGACACATAGTATCATGGGAGGAGAGGACAATCAGTAGGCGTATGGGCTATAACCACCCTGGCAAACCGTAGTGTCTAGTACGACTATGGTAGTGTGTCACGCTGGTCGCTACCCCCGTGGTATATCGATTTCTGGAGTCGTGCTGGTCGCTACCCCCACGGTATGTCAATTTCTGATGTTCCTGACGTGTGTGTGAGTTGTGAGATTTAGATCGAGTAGCCTACCCATGCCCATACGTTGAAAAGTAGTCCTCATTATGCATTTCATATAGATTGTCTTGTACAGCGTACTTATATATTTTCTGTCTATATTGCATGTTTACTGTATTCAATTATCATGCTTCTATGTATCGTGTTACGTCCCTCTGAGGACCTGGTCCCTTGCCAGGTATAGACGACCAGGAGTGCCCGCAGGAGTACGGACCAAGACCTGACGCATTATTCTCTGCCGATGAGGTCTTACCTTCTGAGCATCATTGATTATCTCTAGTGATGGATCTTTTAGCTGATACTCTTATATCACCATCTTATTTTATATTGGAGATTTTATACTCCTCTCTCATTTTAGTTTGGAGATAGTCTTTGGTAGTGGATTTGTCTCCACCCGACTATTATTTTGGATATTTCAGACTCATTATTCTAGTTTAGCATTTTTTTCTATGACTTGTTGTGTGGATGAGATTAGTATATCTGTGACTTGTGACCATATATATACCACATGTGAGTTTATATTCATATTACAGCGTACGTGTGAATTATGGTATCCATATATTGGAGTTGCCATATACATACGGCTGGCATGCTTACATGTTCCTGGTCCTACTTATTTTGGGACTGGGGCATGACATATTTTTGTGGTGGCCCATGCAGGTCGAGAGCATATTGTCTCGGTTACGTTACTGTACGGAGCAAGCCTGCAAATAGGATTAGAGTATAGGATCTCATCCATATTTGACTATGACTCACCTTCCTTCTAGTCTGTTCTATTTAGATAATCGTATCCTGCTTGATTCATGTACTTCCCAAATAGTTCCTTGAGTATAGCCTTCCCCTAGAACATAGGAACCCTTATTGTTAGAATAATAATTAGGGTAACACACCTATTGAGAATACAACTAGAATATAGACACATCACTAAGTTTAGGACACCTAATGAACCCTAGCACCCCATACCTATAAATTATATGACCATTATCCCTTGAGATATTTATGAAGGACTTGAGAGTGGTGTAGACACTACTAGAGTTAGTTAGAAATTTAACCATATTGTTTGACCCTAGTATTGAGGAACCAATAGAAATCCAAGGTTGAATATTAGGACTGAACCTAACTTTCGTAAGTGAGATAGTATTAGGGAACCATAAATTTAGATTCTTGTCTTGATACTAGCAGGACAATACCTTAGGAAGCCAAGAGCAATGAATCGAATATTTTCCTAGATCATACCTTGAACACAGAGATTAGCATACCACCCTCCCCTTAGAAAACCATGATATTATCTAGAGTCTTTCTATTTAAATTCAAATCTTCTTCCTCTAAAAACTTAACACTCGCTATTTGTGCGACGACTAATTATGTTCTTCTTTTCTTTCAACTCGTGCCACCTAATCCTTCTAATTGTAGACCGAATGATTTCTTTTATGTTAGGATATACAGTTTGCTAGGATTATAGTTGTAATCTTGAATTTTGAAATTTTGTGCTTAGCAGTTAGAACTTGATAGTTTGAGTTATTCCTTTAGATTGTGATTTGATTATTTTTAGTTTTGAATCACATAATTTGTACCCCCACCTCGATAAAAGTTATATTCCCTTTCCCCTTGAAGGCCAGTAACTTTTCCATACTTACTATTAACACTTGTTCTATAAGCTCTATGATTAAGACTTAAGATGACCAATACCTTTATAATATAATAGGATACCCTAATAAGTACCAAAATCTTTTCTTGTAAACCTTAACGGGAGTTTCTACTGTATCCTTAAGGCAGTATAATATTAGTTAATTCTTTTAAGTTGGGTAGTATGCCTCATAACATAGTATCACATAGTCCTCTTAACCTATTGATGAAGTATAACTGAATGACACAAACTATAGACTTCCATAAGAAGATAGTATTATTCAGACTGTAGAACTAAGAGGCCCATACCCCTACTTGGTCGGCTATCAACTTAGACAAGGAGTTAGTATGACAACTGTAGAGACTGTAGAGTCTTATCTTCTTTGTGAACTTGAATCATTATGTACCTTCTTTCATCATAATCCAACGTATTTATATTCCTGTACTACCTTGACTTATGTCGCTATTATAGCCTAGTTTTGCAAGCTTATTCTTTTATCAAGCTTGTTCATGACATATGGGTTATTGAATGCATATACTAATACATTGTCTAATCAGAATCAGTGTATTATGGTCTGATCAACCTTAGTGCATTTGGTTCGCCCTTCGTATGACTACTTTACATAGATTGAGATATATAGCTGACTAGTAAACGAATATACTTGCCTCTAGACATGTCTGAGCACATCGTATCAGTTACATAACTGTACTGATATGAGCATGCGAATAGGAATTACCAAAATAAAAATTTCAATCCACAACTTCCTTGACAATTTCTTTGGAATTCCTTAAACGCCTTGATCCCCATACTTGCATTCTATCACCTCCTTAAAAACTTTATTGTTGTTCTTCTGTCTTCCCTTATTTCGGAAAGATGAAACCTCATGCTTGGTATAAGTTTGATACACAGAGAGTACTAGATATACCCTATAGGCTAATCACATGACTTGGTGACTCTCTTTTATAATTGATTAAGGGCATATCATAGGTAATATATTTGGTGTTAAAACTTTGAGGATTGAATAACATGATTAAATAATTTGAGGAATATTTTCTTAGATGGATAGCCTTAGGTGATAGATGGGTAAATTCTAAGTTGGGAAGAAACTCAGTGTCAACTTGAGGTAAATTCTTTAGATTGTGATCAAGTGAGATTAGATAAAGAGAAACCATGCCTTATTTTAATTTTGAGGACAAAATTGTTTTAAGTTGGGTAGATTATAAAGCCCCTCACCCAAAATTAGGCCTACTTGGCTTAGATAGTAAGACTAGGGCTAAAATTTAATCCAATTAGAAATAGAACATTTTATTTTTATTTTATTTTGCAATATTTATATCACTTAGCGCACCTTACCGTTGCTTCGATAATTGGAGCACTACACTAGCCATTACCTACCTACAAATTTCACATCCTTGTCCTAGACGTGCCAGCCTTCCATTCTGACCCTTGTATAACTTATAATTATGTTCTCTTGTGCTACATTTTAGTCGCACAATAATTGTCATGGACGTTATTTCTTAATTCCAAATAAAATTAACTTTGTATCCTTGTGCGTTCCAATCAAAATTGGAGACACAATCTTGACCCGTTTCGTGCAACCCAATTTATGATAATATTCTATTCTGAGTCCTCTATGTCCATGACACTTGTGTCCCACCTAATTTTAGTCCCATTTACTTCTAATTAATTCAAGAACAACGTGTGTATTAATTTTAATTAAATTAATCCAATTTCCATCTTTGTATAATTTTCTAATTGTTAGGCACTTTTATGCAAAAGTGCATTGAGGTGTCCATACAATTGGACATGACACATGAAGAAACTCATTTTCTCTTCATATGAATTTTCTCCATAATTTTTGGAATGTGCAACGCACAACATCAACCCCTCATTTAATCCTAGCCTTGTATTTAAATAATGTAAATTATAGTCCTCCAAACATTCCCATGTCAAGACAAGGCCCAACCCCAAGATGTTGACCAAGCCCAAAATTTTAGGTTAAACACTCAACCCTCCTTCACATGCATAAATATCCTTTTCCTATTTTTTTTCACCCAAAAATCAATCCCTAAACCAAGCTAGGCGAATCCCCCTACTTCTACTATTCATCACCTTCTTCCTCCCCTTCCCTGTGCAGAACCGGCCGGAGACTCGCCGGACTCCACCTGCACCACCAATTCCCCTGCTCTCTTCTTCTTCTCCTCATCTTCCACTATCCCTCGCCATTCTCGCCGGACTTCCCCATTACCACCACCATTAATATCATTGCCTTCATCTTCTTCCTTCTCTTCTCCCTGTCCTCCCATCGTCCGGAGTCAACCCCGACCTCGCCGGAACATCGCCACGACCACTTCTTCCACCTCCGGTGAATTCCCCCTCACGACTTCCTCTTCCTTCTCCCCGTTCTCCTTATCACCCGAGCCGCACAGCCGCACAACCCCACTAAACTTCACCGCCATCACCACTCCTCGCCTGAGCCCGCCGGAGTCGACAGCACAGCCACCACCCTGACCTCCTTCCACCTTCGTCTTCATCACCATCCACCCGGCCAACCCGAGCCTCTTCATTCTTCCTCCCTGAGCAGCACCCTGAACCACCCATAACACCACCACCACCACCTCTCCCTTCTCAGACCCGAGGCTCCTCCTCCCTGCTCCCTGTCCTCCTTCTCCTCCTTATCGTACCTCCCTCCTGGCCGGAGCAGCATCACCCCCTTCAATCATCATCATCAATCCCTTCATTATCAATATTAACATCATCATCATCTAATCACCACTATCCACATCATCACCATCATCCCAATCCCCATCCACATCATCATCCCCCTTTATCACCATTATCATCCTAATAACTATGATCACCCTAATCAATGACCTAATCACCACCCTAACCATAACTATCATCATTATTATCACCTTAACCTAATCATCTCATCACCCTCGTCATCGTCGTCATCGTGGACCCGTCACCCTCGTCGAAGACAACCTGCAGCAGTTACCCCCGATCCCCGTGCCTGTGCACGCAGACCCCGAGGATCTATTGGATTGTTCTATGCAACTTTCGGAGCAGGTTATTGGGACTACACAACTTTCTTGCCAGGCAAATATACCTTGCCAAATTGCTTACAGTACTTTGCATGCTTATTATATTTCTGTATATTCATTGCATGTGTGTTTTCTTTTCGTCATAAGTATTGCTATATATATATATATATATATATATATATATATATATATATATATATATATATATATATATATATATATATATATATATATTGACACATACTTGACACATAGTATCATTGGAGGGGAGGACAATCAGTAGGCGTATGGGCTATAACCACTCTGGTAAACCATAGTATCTAGCACGACTACGGTAGTGTATAGCGCTGGTCGCTACCCCCACGGTATGTCAATTTTTGGAGTCGTGCTGGTCGCTACCCCCGTAGTATATCGATTTCTGATGTCCCTGACGTGTGTGTGAGTTGTGAGATTTAGATCGATTAGCCTACCCATGCCCATACGTCGAAAAGTTGTCCTTATTATGTATTTCATATATATTGTCTTGTACAGCGTACTTATATATTTTCTGTCTATATTGCATATTTACTGTATTCAATTGGCATGCTTCTATGTATCTTATTACGTCCCTCTGAGGACCTGGTCCATTGCCAGGTATAGACGTGTCACGCCCCAGTCCCAAAAATACGTAGGACTAGGAATACGTAACACGCCCAGCCGTATGTATACGAATTGCAATATATGGAAACCATATACACACGTACGCTGTATATGAATATTCAACCCACCAGTGGTAATATAATATCATAACAAGTCACACAGAATCTATATCTCATCCATAGCACAATAATCAGTAGGAATAAAAGCTGAATAATAACTGGATGTCCAAAATGAGTATCAAGTCTGATAGTCGGGTGGAAACAAATCCACTACAAAACGACTATCCTGAAGTAGCAACAAAATCTCTAAACAGTGGTCATAAATCATAGGTACTCTGAGGGTAAGTACTCCTCAGTCTGGTAAGTCGCGTCAGGTCCCAGACCGTACTCCTGTGGGTACTCCTGCTCGTCCATATCTGGAAAGGGACCAGGTCCTCAGAGGAACGTAACAAGATACATATAAACATGCTAATAAAGTACTGAAATATAAATATCCACTGGGTCGCATAACCGTCTAAGTGAATGCAGTTAGAGAATAACTTTCCAACAAGTGGGCTATCTGGCCAGTAAATGGGATTGGCATGATCCTCTCGGAGAATCAGGGGCCTAAAATCATGTCATCTTTTGAACGGCAGAGGCTACCAGTAAATATATAGGGTCATCATCACCCGTTTCTCCGGTGGAGAATCCGGGTGTACAGGAGAAAAGTGCATAGGAGCCCAAACGCTTTACTTATTGTTCTCCCCACCCCATGCTCTAAGCATGCCATATCCATGACACGATACAACCTCTAAATAACTGCCAGGTCTACTAGCATACAAATTTTCTATCAGCAGTCATCCCTAACGCTCGGTTCTTACGTACAGGCGGCCAACCCAATACGTAGTCCGGGATCTATATGAGACTCAAAACTCCGGTGAAAAATTGTGTCACGACCAATGAATCCAAATAATATTCCATAATACTTGTGTTTGATAATAAATGAAAGAAAAGAAACGAGGTTTATACGAAACCCGCTCTTTGGTTCACAAACAAGAAGTACAATTAATCCTATACGAGGATGTCTAGTATAATTTTTTCATCTGGATAAATATTGCTATAGGAGTCTGATCTGCGGTCGATCACTTTGTCCCTTGGACCACACGATGATGAAGAAGTATCGTAGAAGACAGAAAGCAGCTTCGAAGGTTGCAGAAGAGAGTGGATGCCCGATGCCAAAGTCGTTGATCACTATTCTTTGCCTGAGACCCTCTTTTTCTTCTTTTGATCTTAATTTTCTCTTCTTTTCGACCTTGGATTTTGCGATCTCCTTTTCCTCCTCTTGCCTCTGTCAATAGAGGTCTCTATTTATAGGGTTTTAGTGACAGTGACCCTCCAGTCGGCGTAGAAGCCGGATAGTGGAAAGCATAGCACCCTTTTACACGACGGTTATAATAACCGTTACCTACGTATAAATAATCTTTTGAATAAGCGTGTGACGCGTGTCTCATTAAGAGATAACGCGTATAACTGCTACGAAGATCATGGCATAAAAGCCACGTGGGTGGTTATCCCTCGCATAGAAAAGGTTGATGTAGCAGCCAATAGCTGTCATCATGGCGTAGAAGCCAAAGAGTTATCAAACCGGCATAGAGGTCGAGCAGGCGTAGAAGTTGAGTAGGCATAGAAGCCGAGTAGGCATAGAAGCCGAGTAGGCGTAGAAGCCGGGTAGGCATAGAAGCCGAGCGGGCATAGAAGATAGCTGATCCTCCTTCGCTGACTGAGGCTTTGAGCGAATTCTGGACCGAATAGCTTTAATACGCATTAATGCAAATGTGGCCTGAGTTGGCGTATTCCGAGGAGATAGTGTATAGCGTGCTCCCATAACCTGATGGCCTAATGTGTCAAAGTGATGATGTGGACGTCTTAGCCAAAATCACGACTTTTGGAGATATAATCAGATCTCTTGCATTAAATGCAAAGATCTGCCACCATCCTGCGCATTAAATGTAGGGGCGTATCTCGAAGATCTGCCATCATTCCGCACATTAAATGCAGAGACGTGCCTCGAGCCCTGTACGAAAAGTAGCTTTTGACGTGGCAGCCTGTTTGTCTTCTGCGGAGCGTAAAACAGCTCACATCTGCCTGTGTAAAATGAGGCAACGTATTCCCTTGTATGCGTAGAAGCACTTTGTATCAGGGAGACTTCACTAAACGACGGTATGGGTCTCTGTGCCGCGCCATCATTATAGCCGTCGTTTGGGTAGTCGTGCAGTACTCTTTGTCAGGAGTCAGACGTCAGGTTCACTGCATGATTTGACAGGTTCATTTCGAGGAATACGAAGCGTTCCTCGTACACTTCAATGCTGCATTGAAGGCGGATGAGTTTTATGCCATAAAGGTGATGTAATACCCTTTTTTACGCTGAAGCAGCCTAGACATACTACATTACGCGGATGGTCCTTGAGCTTATATTTCACGCTGTACTTAGTGGAAAAGCTCTGTTTGTACGCTGATGGCTTCGAAGTCATCTTTTTAAGCAACCCAGCATCACCATGCTGCGTATAGCTATCCAGCGTATTTTTTATGCTTCTACAAGACCCCCTTCAAAGCTTTTAAATTCCTCGTAATTTGAAACACTTTGAATGAAGCATAAAACGGTCAAGTTTGACACGTTCTTCAAGGCTGACTTTTAGGCGCATTTATTGGAGATTTGTTGGGATTCGGTGTGATCTCTTTTGCCTATATAAAGGCTAAGGAGTTAACCCGTTCTTCCCATATTTCCTTCACCACACCGAGATAATCGCCAGAGTTCGTCGGGCCGACTGGAGGAAGAAGAAGACCATGTTCTTCCAGCATGTAAGGAGCTGAAAAAGAAGGCATCTTTGAGCAAATGTCCTCTGTAATGATGGATCATGGAAGGATATCATAGCCTCCTTTGCTCGGGATAATCAGCAACTTTGTATGGCGGTTCGTCCAGGAGAGAGGAAGGGTCATCTTCGACCAGACAGCTTGCAAGTTGTATCTTCTCTCGTTGTTCGTGGACGAGGGACAAACTAGCCCTGTCATTCGTGGACGAGAGCAGAAAAACTAGCTCTGTCCTCCAGTATTGAGTTGGGTGAAATACCTCAACTCAATCTGTCACGGCGTACGGAGGATAGGATCTGCATAATTTAAGCAGGCCCAGTTTTGTATCCTCCCGTCATTGATCATTTTTTTTGTTAATCGGTTGTGGAAACCGACTAACTGCTGGAGAAGATGGATGAAGAAGTCCACCCATGCGAGAACCTGGCAGAACAGATTTTGGACGTGCTCTTCAAATGACGATGAGGAAATCCTTTGTAGACGGAATTTCCCTCATATGTAATCATGAAAATGAAGAAAAACCCTTGTAGACTGGATTTCCCTCATATGTAATCATGATTTTAATAAAAAATGTCTTCTTCTGTGCATATGATCATCTTGCCATATATTTTGCTGTGATGAAGTCTGAATATGTGTAGCTTCGACACGTCTGATTCTTTTACGCCGACTCTTTTAGAAAGAGTATTAGGTCCCATCCTGTCTTCTACGCATAACTGACGATGCGCCGAAAGTCGCTTAGCATTCGAGTATTCAAAATATCTTGCTGTTAGGAATGAGGAACCACGTAAATTTCTGAACTGTCACTTCTGATAAGAAGAATTTTTGTTCAGATCATCGTCTTCAAGAATGATTTCTCGAAAATTTCTTGGAACAGGGAGAGAAATGGCTGTCAAAAACTGAGTCGCCATCTTGAACTGTAGATGAAATATTCAGACTGGATTCTGGATGAACCTCCAATCGACCCAAGAAGAAGAGTCATTTTCAATGCTGAACCCTGTGTGCTTCGTTCGGGTACTTGGGATATTTTAAGGTCAAGCAGGAGTATCTTCTATGTGAACTCTTGCAATTGACCGTCTTGAGAATTTGTTCAGATATATGCATACTCTAGCCTGCGTATTTTCAGGTATGCGGAAAGTCATAGATCTGTAAATATGGATGAGCGTAAAATCATAAGTTCGTAGCCTCTCGAGCGTAAAAGCTGCTGAGCATGAGAGCATCCGGGCGTAGAAACTGTAGATTTGTAGCCTTTTGAAAAGAAAGTCTTCCGAGCGTAAAGTTGTGGATTTGTTGCCTCTGAGCGTAAAAGCCATCGAGCGTGAAATCATAGATTTGTATCTTCTGAGCGTGAAGTCGTAGGTTTGTAGCCTCTCGAGCGTAAAAGCTACCGAGCATAAAAGCATCCGGGCGTTAAACCATAGACTTGTAGCCTGTGAGCGTAAAACCGTAGATTTGTAGCTGTCGAGCGTAGAAAGCTCCTTGGCGTAAAAATTATGAATCTGCTTTGCACGAAAACTTTTCGAATTCGCTGACTGTCCACCTTCCCTGAGTAATAGGCTGACGTAATCTCCAATCATAACCGAATATTAAATGTCGGATTTGGTTCGGGATTCGAGGAGTCCATCCGAACTCTATATATACCCCAAGGCTTTCAGAGAAAACTTTTTATCTGTCTTTTGTAAAAGAAAGCCATTCGACTGTTCAAGTTCTCTCCTTCGTCTCTTCTCCGAGCATTCAGAGTTTTCAGCAATGGCCCCAAAACCAATCCCCTCCTCTAGGGGAAATAAGGTTGACTCTTCTTCTCGTTCCTCTGCACAAGCGAGAGCAACTTTCGTCGGTCAAGGTGAGCTTCATTCTGAACGAAGTGTCCCGCCGACGAGCTGTGCACCGGGCGTTATAGGTGAGGCTTTTAGGGACGATAAGAACGAATAAAGAAAAATCCTTCGCACACGTCGTATGTGATCGCGCTAGGTCGTCTTCTGTGCTGATAGCCTCTCTGAGGAAGATGATGCACATAGATGTTCCATCATTTATGCCCACATTTCTAATATTTCAGCATAGAAACTCCATATTTTTGCAGTTTGGCGTAAAAGCTCAGAATGTCAAAACTTGGCGTATACCATAAAGTGTTACGCTTCTGGATAAAAATTCTGGCGTAATAACTCAAACTTTGGCAGTCTGGCGTAAAAGACAGTCATATTTTTGTGTATACTGCCAGTCTTGGCTTTTATGCCTTGGAATGCGATCCCAGCGTAAAAAGCTCAAGTTTTTTACAGTCTTGACGTAAAGTACATACTATTGCCTTTTAGCATATGCCGCAAGATCGTGATGTCTAGTATAGAAACTGACGTATTTTTCTTGCATCTTGCAGTTAACTTGCATGCGTCTCCGCTGGCCGAGGTGATGGGTTCCGCTGCCGGGATGCTGCATTCCAACTACCTGGAGGATTTGTCCTACGTGACATTTTCCATCTCTGGACCCCAATACCCAGAAGGAAGGGGAATCCTGGTATCAGCTCAAGGCGAGCGAATGCTGCTGAGCATGATCAACGGAGAGCCTCTGGCGTCTATAGACGGGGCTCAATATATAAAGCCGGCTTTTCTCTTCGGGGACATGATTGACAAGCAGTCCCAAACGAAACCCAAGAAAGAGCTCTAGATTTTTCCTGCTGGGGGATTGGTGATGTATCTGCCCAAGATGCCGAGGGACTACCCCATCTCGGCGTTCTTCCATGCCACACATCCCAGGAGGATGTCGTGGACACTGACTCCCGATCTTCACGGCCAGCCGGAGAAGATATTTTATCTGAAGGGATCTGACTAGGGGTCATTTTTCAGCCGTCCTTCGGGTCCAGTTATGTCGTTCAGGGGGTTATTTCCGGGCATTGTCCCGAGTGAGGAAAACGTACCCTTTCAGCCAGTCCAAATACCGACTTTCTGCAATGACTTCATGGGGCACGGAGGAGTATACCCTAAGGTGAATCCTCGGACAGGAGGGTGGATCACCCCCATAAATCTTCGATGGGCTCGTTTAGCTGACTGGGCCCTTAAGCATTTTTAGACCGAGCTGGAGAGCATTGGTCTGTACGCAGCTGTGATGGCCACCAGTGTAGGGTTACCTCTCAACCCCAGCCTGTTTCTGGCTTTGATGGAGCGATATGTCTCGCTTACCGGGACCTTCGCCACTCCACTAGGGGAGTTGGGATTGGCCCTCCACGAGATGGCAGAGATCTCGAGACTGCCGATGGGGGATACTCCATATGAAGAGTATGTTCCCACAAACCGGGAGCTGGGGGATTCAGACCCTCGGGTAGTGGCAGTGTACCAGGAGCTGATGTGCCATTACCTTGCTTGCATCACCTTTTATGATGAGCCCTCCGATCTGGCTCATACCAATAAATGGGCGTCCTACCACTTCTTTCACCGGGCTAGGGCTGCTAAGCCAGAGAAAGTCTTGGAAGGCAAGGATCAGCCTCTGAGCTGTCTGAGCGTGCTTAGTGCTCAAGTAGTCGACGATCTTATGGAAGACTCCGGGGCTTCAGATTAGATTCTCGACGAAGGGATAGGAAAATATCCTGCAGGCACTAAGGCCTACAGTTACCTGAGGCATTGCCGCAGGCCTCTGTCCAAGGAAGCTCAACTGGCTAGCTTCCTCTCCATATGGCTGCGCCGACTGGTGGTACCCGGCATTGCATCTGCGGACCGCATTCACCGCAACACGCTATGGCCTGCTGTCCGTCTGGTGTTCGGGGCAAGACTGGGTTTTCTCCCTGCCATGGTGTGCCGCATACAAGCTGGCCTGAGGGCCATGACTGATGGGCTGCTCGCTGATGAAACTCGGCGTGATAGCTTTCCCAGGGTAGAATTACCTTACCTGTATTTGATGGGATGGTTAATTCTACATAACCCCAGGGTGATGTCTCCCGGCTCTGGCAGTAGCTCGGGGGGTAGTTTTTTGCTGAACTACAAGAATTCCTCCTGGAATGTGACCACAGTTTTAGACTGTCGGCGGGTGCTGAATTTCGGTCACAGCTGGAAGCTCTTCTGCACTGTCGCCTCTGTACATCTCAATCAACAGGGGAACAGACTTCAGGACGTAGGCGACGAAAAGACCGTTCTTTCTCCTGAGTCTTTTAATTGGTTGGTCTGCATTAGACCTTCCCATCTACTATACAGAAGTGAAGACCAATGTTTCTTGGAACCCTGTCTGCCTAGTCAGTTTGCCAGGCAGTTTGGGTACGACCAGTTGCATGTGGGCAACGCCGTCACCAGCTTCAAGTCCAGGGGTGGACTCATCGATGGAGCGAGAGGGTGGCGATACTTCATTATGGGTTGCACTGAAGCAGCCTTTACTGTGCCTACCATTTTACTCTACATGGAGTTGCGCATCCTCCACTCGTATGCCCAGTTTTATGTGGCAACCAACACCTTCCATCACGATTTTGATATGCGTAGAAGTTTCAGGATGCCCTATTCTAAATCTGGGGGAAGAGTCAAAATCCCCTCAGTCTCCTCTGACGAGGGTGAAGAGTCCGTCAATCCAGATGAGCCTTTGTTGGCAGTACCGAGGGGTAAAATACCTCTGCCTGCAGGGCCTCTGGTGATCTCTGGTAAGCGAAGGGCTCCTGCTCCGAAGAAGACTTCCCCTCGCAAGAAAAAGAAGAAGACGGTTAGTCATCCTCTCAGGATTCCCGGCCATGAGGCTCCTAGGAGTGATCCTGCTGTCTCCCCTGTCGGGGATGATTCTTTGATTGGAGGTTCCTCGCCTTTTAGAGAGGGAACCTCTACGACTCCGGCTGGCAGTGCCAGAGGATCTTCGTTTGAGGCTGCTGTCGCTGCTACCACTTCGGGTAGTGGTACGAGATCGCCTACCGGGCCGAGGCAAATAAGGATATCTTTATCCAGATCAGCCTCGAGAGAAACCCCTGCTGTGTCTGTTAGTGCACCCAGCAAGATTCCACCCGATGAACCTCGGTTTGAACTTGACGAGGACCTGGAAGAATATTTGCCGGTGTCGGTTGACACACCACCTTCTCCAGGTATGACAGCTTGCTTAGCATCATTAAGACATGGTTTAGCTGTACTGGCTGCAGACGCGACTTATATGCCATCGGCTATGGGTAAATATCGTCTTCATGCCTCTTTTTTAAGAAAATTAACATCATGTTGATATTAACTTTCTTTTGTCTTCTTTTCAGGGGAAGACATCTACGGGGAGGGCAGTGTTGACGCGCCCTTTGGCTCTGTGTCAGGTCCTGGCGATGACATTGAGGTGCCCGTCTTTGAAGAGGAGATGCTTTCGGGTGCCGGCTCGCCTGAAACAGTCCCGCTGTCTCGAGAGGAGGATGAGCCTGTCGTTACGATAATACCTCCTTTGAGTGCGCCGGTTCCTTCGTCCGCTGTTGGCGCATCTTCCTTTGTCGCACCATCTGTTGAGGCGACGACTGTGGCAACATCGTCTGTGGTCATCCCTGGAGGGGGGTTCGCCAATATTGCAGCCACTCCCAGCGTCCACTCGGGTCTAGCCATGCTGACTGAGCAGTATACCAGTACCTTCTACACCACTATGAAAATATTAATATCAATGGTGTTGGAGAAGAATCTAGGCTTTGAGGCACTGAGGAGGTCCTCTCAGTCTGCGATAGTGCCGATCAGAAAGTTCAACGATACTGGGATAGCTGACACACTGGAGCAGATAGTTAATGGTTTGGAGCAACCCATTAACGAATATTTGCAGCTATCTCGAGGCAGCATTGAAGACCTGATCCAGGCTGAATATGACTCCCTGACTGCGCAGCTTGCCGAACAGATGGAAGGCCTGAATAAGTCCATCTAGACACATCAGGAGGGGATGGATAAAGAAAAAGCTGTCTTGGAGGAGGTTATATCTCTTCAAACCAAGTGCCAGGCCGAGCATGAAGGAAATGTAGCGAGGGTCCGCAAACTGGAAGCAAAACTCGCTCAGGCAAAGGAGTGGGCTTCCCAGTCAACGGAAGCTCTAGATGTGGTGAATGGTCGGCTGGGTATAGCTCAACAGAACTTGGTGCGTGCAGGGGTTGCCTGTGCTAGCTTTGTTCAGGCTAGATCCGAACTGTCCCTCCTGAGCAGTGACAAGGTACGACTGGAGCGAGCTCGTGCTACCGTTTTAAGCTCCAGGACTGAGAAGATGGCCGTGCTGGCACAGCAGATTCGCGACCTGATCGCTCCTCCCAAATGATGTACTTTTTGCTTTTATGTGTAACTTGCTCTTTCTTTGTGCATGGTATTGTCAGAATAAGATCTTCATCATACTCCGTTAGACAAAGGAGATTAAGTATAGTACTTCTTTAGGAATTTGCCGTTGATAGGAGCCATTGCCAAGAAAATGTATGAGGATATCCCACTGGGGGATCTTTGGTGGACCTATTATTTGTTGCGCACATTGAGTACAAATAATAAGTTCGAAACAAGCCCCTGGCTAATAAAGGCATCCTTTCGGGGAATCTTTTTGTGGACCTATTACTTTTTGTACACGAGCGTGCAAGTAATAGGTTTGAGACAAGTCCCGACGGTTGCTTGTAAAAATATGACTCTGTGGGGAATAGTAGAGATACGTAGTCCAGAGGTATTATGAACATGGACTGGCTTTTTGTGGACTTAACACCACTGGCGTACTTAGAGTTAAGTAGGGTGTTAAGTTGATATGACAATCTATATCAGAGGTAATATGGACATGATAATCGATAGCCAAAACTCGAAAAGTTTGTTCAGAGGTAATATGAACATGATAAACTTTTGAGTTGTGACTCCACTGGGGGTGGAGATATATATCTGCTCAGAAGTAATATGAACATTGCAGTTTTTTGTGGACTTAACACCACTGGCGTACTTAGAGTTAAGTATGGTTATTAAGTTGAGATGACAATCGATATCAGAGGTAATATGATAATCGATAGCCAAAACAAGAAAAGTTTGTTCAGAGGTAATATGAACATGACAAACTTTTGAGTTGTGACTCCACTGGGGGTGAAGATATATATATCTGCTCAGAGGTAATATGGACATGGCAATTTTTTGTGGACTTAACACCACTAGCGTACTTAGAGTTAAGTACGGGTATTAAGTTGAGATGACAATCGATATCAGAGGTAATATGGACATGATAATCGATAGCCAAAACTCAGAAAGTTTGTTCAGAGGTAATATGAACATGACAAACTTTTGAGTTGTGACTCTACTGGGGGTGGAGATATATATCTGCTCAGAGGTAATATGGACATAAAAGTTTTTTGTGGACTTAACACCACTGGCGTACTTAGAGTTAAGTACGGGTATTAAGTTGAGATGACAATCGATATCAGAGGTAATGTGGACATGATAATCCATAGCCAAAACTCAGAATGTTTGTTCAGAGGTAATATGAACATGACAAACTTTTGAGTTGTGACTCCACTGGGGTGGAGATATATATCTGCTCAGAGATAATATGGACATGGCAGTTTTTTTGTGGACTTAACACCACTGGCGTACTTAGAGTTAAGTACGGATGTTAAGTTGAGATAACAATCGATATCAGAGGTAATATGGACATGATAATCGATAGCCAAAACTCGGAAAGTTTGTTCAGAGGTAATATGAACATGACAAACTCAGCTGGGGAAATATTTATGACAGTAGTTCAGAGGTAAATATGGACATGAACTAGTGTCTGGAAAACTCGTTGTAGAGTGATTTTGCCTAAAGAATCCGCTGGGGAAACTTTAGGGATCGGTACTTCTTTGAGGGAGCACATTGTTACCTTAAAGTGAAATTAACCCCTCGTTTATAGATGCAAAGTGATGACTTTGGCGTCGATCAACTCCTGGATTCTCTTTTTTAGTACATAGCACGCTTTTGTAGGGTGATGAACGTACTGATGGAAGAGACAATATTCTGGGTCATCTACTTTACCAGCCCTTTCAGGGTGTCTGATGTTGGGTAGCCGAAGTTTGTTTTCCTTCATCAACATATTGAAGATTTTAATGATGTCATCTTCATTGAAGGAGAAAGTCCCCTTTGGCCTTCGGGCTCCCGATGCCTGAGTTTTACGGTCTTCTGGGAAGGTGGTCCTAGCTGCATCATCTTCAGATTCAGAAGGAATTCTACCCCCAACTTTGGATGCTGCCTTATTTTGTCGAGGTAGGCTACCCCCAGACATGTCGTAGCATTTGTCCATAGAAGCTGATTTAGAAAAACCTGCCTCTGGTTGTACATGATTAGACTTTGAAGATTTGGGGTTTGCAAGAGATACAGTATACCCCAACCAAAAACGAGCCTGTTGACGGTAAGAATTTCCATGCAACAGTGTTCGTCTGCCTTTTCCATAGTTGAGGCCTTGTTTCAGCTTCAAATCATAACCCATGTTTTGTATAATCTTTAAAGCTTGTGGGCTATATCTGTGGATTTGCATTTTGCCACCTTCAGACTCGCGAGATTCTTCCTGTATGATCGGGCTGCTCCGCATGCGATCGAAGACTATTGGATGCTGGTCATCGCGAGTTGGAGGAATAATAAAGATGGAATCCTCATGTGGCCTACCTGTCATAACGACACTAGATGTTGATGCATATTCCCACAAGATCTCCCCGCGTTTGACCATTAGGGGAACTGAAGCCTGTTTATGACCCTTGTCTTTGTGTTTCTGGATCAGATACTCACGCAGGTCAGGAGGATTTACAGAAGAAGAAGAAGAAGATGGCTTGTTCCTTCTGTTCACATCAGTAGGCATGCGAATGTTGGGAACCATAGTTCTCCCTGTGCCACCCGTATACAACAGGTTGGCCATCTGGGTAGCGGATAATCCCCGAGGAGTGTGTCTTTCCGCGATCTGAGCCTTCTTTACGCTGAGGGAGTTCACCTGGCGTATTCTGGAGTTCTGCTCAGGCTGGCATAAAAATAAGGAGGTCCTCTGTCGGCCATCAGCTTCTCGCGTAATCCGAAGGGCGGGCAGATTCTTCCCTTGGTGGCATGAAGGCCGAGAAGTTGAGTGGTCCGCCACTTGTTTTCCCTTGCGTAGATTGCAGGGATCATCTGCTTTTCCACGGAGGGCAGATGCATCTTTACGCGCAGAGCGCGTTTGGAATTCCTGATTTGGCACTAAGGCATTGTCAAAAATTTTGTCTGCTACGTCATCGACGGGAGACTAATTTTTATGCGCAGAGCGCGAAGTAGTCTTCTGGACTAGCGCTGAGGCATTGTCCGAAGTTTTGTCGGCCACGTTAGGAACGGGAGACTGATTTTTACGTGCAGAGCGTGAAGTAGTCTTCTGGACTAGCACTGAGATATTGTCCGAAGTTTTGTCTACCATGTCAGGGACGGACGACTGGATTTTATGCGCGGAGCGCGAAGGTTGTGCAGCTACAACCTGGCCGGTCGGAGAGATCAGAGAGTCGGCAGGAATGGTAGGGGATGTCTTCGGCATCCAAACCTTACGCAGCTTCCTGCTGTCTTGAACAGAGAGAGAGTGAGAGCTACCCCCTGCTCGAAGCATATCTTCGTAGGCAGACTGGTCGAACTGGACGACCAGGGTCTTCTTCACGGACCCCACGGATACCGCATCGTGTGGAGCAATTGCTTTCTCCTCAGAAGAGAAAGACCTCCCCAGCAGAGTCGCCATCTTGTATTTGATAATAAACGAAAGAAAGGAAACGAGGTTTATACGAAACCCGCTCTTTGGTTCACAAACAAGAAGTACAATTAATCCTATACGAGGATGTCTAGTATAATTTTTTAATCTGGGTAAATATTGCTATAGGAGTCTGATCTGCGGTCAATCACTTTGTCCCTTGGACCACACGATGATGAAGAAGTGTCGTAGAAGACATAAAGCAGCTTCGAAGGTTGCATAAGAGAGTAGATGCCCGATGCCAAAGTCGTTGATCACTACTCTTTGCCTGAGCTCTGGATTCTTCTCTCTCTGACCCTCTTTTTCTTCTTTTGATCTTAATTTTCTCTCCCTTTCGACCTTGGATTTTGTGACCTTATTTTCCTCCTCTTGCCTCTGTCAATAGAGGTCTCTATTTATAGGGTTTTAGTGACAGTGACCCTCCAGTCGGCGTAGAAGCCGGATAGTGGAAAGCATAGCACCCATTTACATGACGGTTATAATAACCGTTACCTACGTATAAATAATCTTTTGAATGAGCGTGTGACGCATGTCTCATTAAAAGATAACGCGTATAACTGCTGCGAAGATCACGGCATAAAAGCTACGTGGGTGGTTATCCCTCGCGTAGAAAAGGTTGTCATAGCAGCCAATAGCTGTCATCATGGCATAGAAGCCAAAGAGTTATCAAACCGGCATAGAGGCCGAGTAGGCATAGAAGCCGAGTAGGCATAGAAGCCGAGCGGGCGTAGAAGATAGCTGATCCTTCTCCGTTGACTGAGGCTTTGAGCAAATTCTGGATCGAATAGCTTTAATACGCATCAATACAAATGTGGCCTGAGTTGGCGTATTCCGAGGAGATAGCGTATAGCGTGCTCCCATAGCCTGATGGCCTAATGTGTCAAAGTGATGATGTGGACGTCTTAGCCAAAATCACGGCTTTTGGAGATATAATCATATCTCTTGCATTAAATGCAGAGATCTGCCACCATCCTGCGCATTAAATGTAGGGGCGTATCTCGAACATCTGCCATCATTCTGCGTATTAAATGCAGAGACGTGCCTCGAGCCCTGTACGAAGAGCAGCTTTTGACGTGGCATCCTGTTTGTCTTCTGTAGAGCGTAAAATAGCTCACATCTGCCTGTGTAAAACAAGGCAGCGTATTCCCTTGTATGTGTAGAAGCACTTTGTATCAGGGAGACTTCACTAAACGACGGTATGGGTCTCTGTGCCGCGCCATCATTATAGCAGTCGTCTGGGTAGTCATGCAGTACTCTTTGTCAGGAGTCAGACGTCAGGTTTACTGCATAATTTGATAGGTTCATTTCGATGAATACGAAGCGTTCCTCGTACACTTTAATGCTGCTTTGAAGGCGGATGAGTTTTACGCCATAAAGGCGATGTAACACCCTTTTTTACGCTGAAGCAGCCTGGACATACTGCATTACGCGGATGGTCCTTGAGCTTATATTTCACGCTGTACTTAGCAAAAAAGCCCTGTTTGTACGCTGATGGCTCCGAAGTCATCTTTTTACGCAACCAGCATCACCATACTGCGTATAGCTATCCAGCATATTTTTTATACTTCTACAATACTAGGGTGGTCTCATAAACAAGCTCCAATGCAAATATATAAATAAAACAGAATCATGCATTATTTGGAATATAAATAATAGTATTGTGGCAAGGTATACTTGCCGAGCAAAGTTTCGTATAGTGCAAGCATTCACAACAGTGTAAGTTGAAGAAGTGAGAGTTTATGGTTTTGGGGTGTATTGTATGGATATATAGAGAGAATAAGAGGCGGTGGGGAAACTTAGTGTTTAAGAAAACTAAAACTACTACCGCTGCTATTTTCTTTTTATTGGTTTTGGTTTCGGCTGGGGTTGTTTAGTAATATTAGTGTTAAGGAGTGGTGGAATGAGGAGCTTACACGTGTGGGAAAGCAAAGCAAAGCAAAATTGTGTTTTTGCTTCTGCTGCTGATATTTTCTTCTCCTATTGGTTGTGGTTTGGATTTTACGTACGGTAAAAAGAAGAGTTTACGCGGGGGGGGGGGAGTAAAATAAGCGGTGGTTTTGATACTGCTGCTGCTGCGGTTTACGCGCGGAGAAGTACACGCGGTGTGGTGAGCGGGTTGCTGTTGTCTGTTTACGCGGGGTGAGCTGCTATTTCCTTACTTTATGTGCCAGGTGTGTTTAACGGTTGCGGGTTTGGTCGGATAGGAAACATATACCTATTTATTTATAGAAAATCTGGATAGGGTATTGGTGTATACGGTTAAGGTAGCAATTGTCCAAAGGGTCTTCTACATGGAATAAAATTTAGAAAAAATTTATAATGGCTCCATAAATCCTCTAAATGCTCAATACCTCAGAATAAAATAAATTTTTTCTATTTAGCTCATAATTACCATAAATAAATAAATAAATAATAAAAATACGATTTTCAGGATTAGGGATTTTACATTCTATCCAACTTATAAAATTTTTATCCCCGAAATTAAAACTAAGCCACAGTAGAAGTTAAGGATGGTATAGATATAAACTAACAAAGTTAAATTTATACCTTGGTCAATGAATAGGTTCGAAAAATGTTGGCGCAAGTCATCATCGCGCTCCCAAGTTGATTCTTCTAGCGAACCATGCTTCCATGCTACGCGGACCAAGGGAATAAACTGATTTCTCAATACTTTCTCTCTATGATAAAGGATTCCCACGGGTTGCTCTTGATATGATAAGCTTGGCCCAATGGTGATTTCTGAATGGTCGAGAACATGACTTCTGTCTGCCATATATCGCCTGAGCTGCGACACATCATGTACTCCCTCAAGTGAAGGTAGTAGCGCAAGTCGATATGCTACTTCTCCCACTCTCTCTAGCACGTCAAATGGTCCAATATATCTTGGACTCAACTTGCCGCGCCCTCCGAATCGGATGGTGCCTCAGGTAGGTGATATCTTTAAGAAGACATGATCTCCCTCTTTAAACTCCCAGGGACGACGATGAAGGTCTATCCATTATTTCTGCCTGTCTTGCACTGCTTGCAAGTGTCCTTGTATCTTCTTAACTGTCTTAACGGTGTTGACCACTAACTCTGGTCCCAGGATCTGACGTTCTTCCATATCACTCCAACATACAGGAGACCTACACTTCCTTCCATACAATACTTCAAACGGAGCCATCTGGATGCTCGCCTGATAACTATTGTTGTAAGAAAATTCCATAAGATGTAGGTGGTCCTCCCATAATCCTCCAAAGTCCAACATACAAGCCATAATCCTCCAAAGTCTAACATACAAGCCCTCAACATATCCTCTAATGTCTGAATAGTACATTCTGACTGCCCATCTGTTTGCGGGTAATAAGATGTACTGAATTTCAGACGAGTTCCAAGGCTTTCTTGTATGCTTCTCCAAAAATATGATGTAATGCGCGAATCTCTGTCTGACACAATGCTGACTGGTACGTCGTGCAATCTTACGATCTGTCTCATATATAAGTTAGCCAAAGCTTCTGTAGATTGGCCAACTCTCTTTTCATTTTATGCCACCAAAAGTGTTGTCGTAAATCACGATACATCTTGGTGCCTCCAAGATAAACAAAATATATTGAACTATGAGCTTCTGTCATCAGTTCTTGTCGAATTTCTCCATTGGGAACATATAGACGATCACCACATCGTAATATCCCATCATCATGAATGCTCAGTCCTGTCTGCTCTTCGGCCTCTGTCATTTCCTTTAATCTTCTGAATCTGGCATCGGTAGGCAATGATGCCTTGATTCGTTCTACTAGTGATGATTGTACTTGTAAGTTGGCTAATGTCCCATCTGCTCCGGGAAATATTACTTCAATGCCAAGACTTTGCAAGTCTTTCAATAATTCTTTCTGTGTCGTTAAGAAGTAAGCTATTGGTTTCCGGCTTAACGCGTCTGCTATAACGTTAGCCTTGCCTGGGTGATAATGTAGCTCTATCTCGAAATCTTTCATCAATTCAAGCCATCGACGCTGTCTCATATTTAACTCTTTCTGTGTGAAGACATACTTGAGGCTTTTGTGGTCTGTATAGATTTCCACTCGTTCCCCATATAAGTAATGTCTCCATAACTTTAGAGCAAATACAACTGCTGCCAGTTCCAAGTCATGAGTTGGATAATTCTTCTCATGTACTCTTAATTGCCTAGATGCATATGCAATCACCTTGCCATGCTGCATCAATACGCATCCCAAGCATTTTCCTGATGCGTCACTGTAGATCATATAGCCTCCGGATCCTGATGGAATAGTTAGCACTGGTGCTGAAGTCAGTCGTTTCTTCAATTCCTCGAAAGCGTCTTGACACTCGTTGGTCCATATGAACTCTTGATCTTTGCAAGTCAACCGAGTCATAGGTGTTGCTATTCTTGAGAAGTTCTCCATGAACTGTCGATAATATCCCGTAAGTCCAAGGAAACTTCTCACCTCTGCTGCTGATTTAGGAATAGCCCATGTCTCGACTGCCGAGATTTTTTCTGGATCGACAGAAATACCATCTCCTGTAACAACATGTCCCAGAAATGTGACTCTATCTAAGAAGAACTCACATTTACTGAGCTTTGCATATAACTGCTCTCTTCTCAAGGTCTCTAGAATAATTCGCAGGTGCTTCTCGTGCTCCTCGTGGTTCTTTGAATAGACAAGTATATCATCTATGAAGACGACCACGAACTAGTCCAAATACTGATGGAAGACTCGATTCATTAAGTCCATAAAGATAGCTGGAGCATTGGTCAATCCAAATGGCATGACCAAGAACTCGTAGTGTCCATATCTTGTCCGGAATACGGTATTTGAAATATCCTCCTTTCGTACCTTCACCTGGTGGTATCCTGATCTCAAATCTATCTTTGAGAATACCTTGGCTCTACTGAGTTGATCAAATAAGTCATCAATATGTGGTAGTAGATATTTATTCTTTACTGTTACTGCATTCAAGGCTCTATAGTCAATGCACATACGCACTGACCCATCCTTCTTTGGTACAAACAACACTGGTGCTCCCCAGGGTGATGCACTTGGTCTGATGAAACCTTTTTCTTCTAGTTCCTTTAATTGTGTCTTTAGTTCATCCATCTCCTTCTTCGCCAGTCTATAAACATGTGATGCTATGGGTGCTGCTCCCGGTGTTAATTCAATTGAGAATTCTACGTCTCTATCTGGGGGTAGTCCTGATAATTCTTCTAGAAAGACGTTTGGAAATTCTGAAATAATGGGGTGATAAACAATATCGTCCATTGCGAGCTGCATACCATCAAGGATTTCTGTAGATCCTCGTGCAAACTCAAGTTTAGGCTGGCCGGGTAGCTTGAAAAGAATGCTTCCTCCAAAGCAATCGAAGAAAGTATGGTACTTGCTCAGCCAGTCCATTACAAGCACAATATCAAAAGTTGGCATGGGAAGGACTAAGAGTCGGGCATTCATCTCTCTGCTACGTATCACTATAGGACACGATCTACAAATTCTACTAACAGGTACAATTCCTCCTCCGGTAAGAATTCTAATACAACTAGGTAAAGGTGTGGAGGTAATGTTGTGTTTGGCAATAAAACTAGATGATATGAAAGAGTGGGTGGCTCCTGTATCAAACAATGTCACAGTAGAAAAAGTAAAAGTAAGAGTGATACCTGCTATAACATCAATCTCCTGATTCATGTCATCCACTTCCATTGCAAAAGCTTGTCCGTTCCTCTGTGGTTGTCCCTGTCTAGCCCTCGTAAATTGATCCTTTTGTGCAGGTAGCGGTGGTCCTCGCTAAAATTCCCCTGCTGTTGGAGGTCGAGGTGCTCCTGGTCTCATCATTTGCTGAGCTGGCTTGGGTGCTGGAAGTGCTAGCCGCTGTGCTGGCGGTGGAAGTGTCGATGCTTGTAGCATAGGACAGTCTTTCAATATATGCTGTCCGGAACCACATCTTATACATTGTCCCAAACGGACCCGACAGTCCCTTGAGATGTACCCGCGTCTCCCACAATAATTGCATTGGGGTTTCTCTGGAATCTGGTACGGTCCTGCTCTGTGCTGGTTCTGCTGTTGCTGAGCTAAAGGACGTCTAATAGGTCCTCCTTGTTGTGTCTTTGCTGATCCTTGTTGTGTCCTCAGCTGACCTTCTTTTTCTCGACTGATAGTTTCTTGCAATCTGGCTTCTGTCAGTAACTCGGCATAAGAGATTCGGGACTGGGAGCTAGTGTAGTGTTCACTACCAAAAAAAGTCAAATTAGCGACGCCCAAAAACGTCGCTAAATGACAAAAACACGTCGCTAAAATCGTTTAGCGACGTAATTAGCGACGTTTTAAAGTAGTCGGAAGAAACCAAGTCGCTGAACCGAAATACGTCGCTAAACGTCGCTATACCGACGTTTTTTAGCGACTTCCATGAGTCGCTAAACGTAGCGACGTTTAGCGGCGCCGCGTCACTAAATAGCGACGTTCTATAAAGTCGCTAAATGTCGCTAATTAGCGACTTATATAGCGACGTAATAGCGACGTATTTAATGACCTGGCAGTACTGCCATGTCACCAATTTGCGACGTACAGCGACATATTTAGCGACGTTTGGCGACGTCGTTAGCGACGGCTAATGACACGTCGCTAAGTAGCGACTTGTTTAGCGACTTATTAAAACGTCGCTAGACGTCGCTAAACGTCGCTAAATACGTCGCTAAATTTACAAAAAAAGTAAAAAAAAATATGAATTGTTCCAAGCTATTGTTCCTGTAATTTTAAAATTTCTAATTAAAAATAGACCCGGAGCAACCCTCCGTTGAATTCTATGGGTTCGCCGACCCCTTCGGTGGAACACTCAACACCGGATTAACAATATTTAATATGAATAAAAGTATACAGTCATACAATTAATACACACAAATATTATAGACAGACAATAAAAGTATCACAGTCATAAAAGTATCACAGTATCACAGTCACACAAAATGGGCATAAACAACATCACAAAATACATAATATATAAGTATCAGAGTATCACAGTAACACAAAATTTATAATATATAAGTATATGAAACATCATAGTATCAATCTCGAGGATTTCCAAAATGGGGCAGATACCAGTCCCTCAAATACTGCGCATAAACAGCGTTTATGTTATCAAGCTCCGCTATGGGTGCTGGGTGACTGAAACTCCCTGTCTGAGATACAGCCGCGATAGGTGCTGGGTGACTGGAACTCCCCGCAGGTGGTATCTCTTCCTCCTTAACAGTAGGAGGCATCACTTCAGGCATCACTTCCTCCTTAACAGTAGGTGTCGCTCTCTTGGGTGCCATCTGGTAAGATAGATGAAAACAAAGAATTAGCAAAGAATTAGCTATTGGACCGGAACGGAATAATTAGATGACTCACAAAGAATTAGCTGTTTGTTGCAGTATAATAATGATACCATAATATCTTATTTATATCCTACGTGTCACGAAATAAAATGATCGATACTTTAATCCTCGTATGTACCGTTCTTTCTTTTTCTTTTCTCTCCCTTTTTTATTCTCCCACTACTTCTTTTATATATATCAATAATGCTAAGTTTACTATCAAATGCTTACAACCTTCTTGTAACCCTTTCACCTCCACCTCTCTCCCAATAAACGATCGTCACGTAGCGTTTCGACCATGTTGTGACCACCCTGACAGGCTTTCATCTTTAGATTTTTCAAACATCAAGTTTAGAATAATGGAGTGAATTGCTTTTGTATTACTTAACTCCACCCTTAACATATTTAGAATATAACAATGAGGTTCCAAACTCATATTCATATCATTAACTAGCAGGTTGTGTGCATATCATTAATTAGCAGGTTGCAAGCCAAAATAACACTAACTTCCTCTAAATTCCACGTTGAGTCAAACGAAGGAATATAAGGCACAGTAGGATTGAGAAAGAAAAGGAATGCTACTCTCTGATTCATAACATTAACAATATATTTTTAGAAAATATATGTTCTCTCTTGAGAAAGAAAAGGAATGCTACTCCCTGATTGTGTCTGTGTGTGTGTGTGTGTGTGTGTGTGTCTCTTTAGAAAAATATATGTTCTCTCTTGACCAGGTCTAACCCTAACCCTAACCCCAGGTCAAAAAACCTAACCCTAACCCTAATATGCGTCTGTGTGTGTGTGTGTCTGCGTGTGTGTGTGTGTGTCGTGTGTGTGTCTGCGTCTGTGTGTCTGTGTGTGTGTCGTGTATGTGTGTCGTGTGTCTGCGTCTGTGTGTGTGTGTCGTGTGTCTCGTGTACCACTTGCTTTTGAGAAGATGAATCTGACCCTAACCCTAACCCTAACCCTAACCCTAACCCCAGGTCAAAAAACCTAACCCTAACCCTAACCCTAAACCTAACCCTAACCCTAATATGCGTCTGTGTGTGTGTGTCTGCGTGTGTGTGTGTGTCGTGTGTGTGTCTGCGTCTGTGTGTCTGTGTGTGTGTCGTGTATGTGTGTCGTGTGTCTGCGTCTGTGTGTGTGTGTCGTGTGTCTCGTGTACCACTTGCTTTTGAGAAGATGAATCTGACCCTAACCCTAAACCTAACCCTAACCCTAACCCTAACCCCAGGTCAAAAAACCTAACCCTAACCCTAACCCTAAACCTAACCCTAACCCTAATATGCGTCTATGTGTGTGTGTGTGTCTGCGTGTGTGTGTGTGTGTCGTGTGTGTGTCTGCGTCTGTGTGTCTGTGTGTGTGTCGTGTATGTGTGTCGTGTGTCTGCGTCTGTGTGTGTGTGTCGTGTGTCTCGTGTACCACTTGCTTTTGAGAAGATGAATCTGACCCTAACCCTAAACCTAACCCTAACCCTAACCCCAGGTCAAAAAACCTAACCCTAACCCTAACCCTAACCATAAATCTAACCCTAACCCTAATCCTAACCCTAACCCAGGTCAAAAAACCTAACCCTAACCCTAACCCTAAACCTAACCCTAACCCTAATATGCGTCTGTGTGTGTGTGTGTGCGTGTGTGTGTGTGTGTCGTGTGTGTGTCTGCGTCTGTGTGTCTGTGTGTGTGTTGTGTATGTGTGTCGTGTGTGTGTGTCTGCGTCTGTGTGTGTGTGTGTCGTGTGTCTCGTGTACCACTCCTCAGTGTCTGTGTGCGTGTGTCGTGTCTGTGTGCGTGTGTCTTGTGTCAGTGTCACATGAGAGAGAGAGAGAGAGAGAGAGAGAGAGAGAGAGATTACCTAGAGCTCGAGGAGGAGGAGGGAGATGCCGGAGTAGCCGCAGCGGTCGGAGACCCGGTCGCCGGAGAGGGGGGGGCGGGGGAAATCGAAGCGTTTCGAAATTTTCGACAAATGGAGAAAAGAAAACTGAGCCCTAATTAATCAAAATTTAGCGACGTTTAGCGACGTCAAGGTAAAAACGTCGCTAAAATAAAAAAATAGCGACTCCAAAGTCGTCGCTAAATACGTTGCTAAATATTTTTGAAACATACGTCGCTAATTACGACGCTAAACGTCGCTAAATAAGATATATTAGCGACGTTTAGCGACCTTAATTGAACTTATAGCGACGATTAATTTAAAATCTTAATAAAAGTCGCTAAACGTCGCTAAATGTCGCCATTTAGCGACGTCTAGCGACGATATTTATGGAGTCACTAAGTTAGCGACGTTTTTACTAGGAGTCGCTAAAATACGTCGCTAATCCCGCTTATTCTAGTAGTGTGTTGTAGCTCCTGAGTCAGTCCGTGATGAAACCTCTTAGCCTTGGCCAAGTCATCTGGTATAAGTGTAGCGCTATATTTACTAAGGCAACTAAACTCAGCATCATACTCGTCAACTAATTTGTTTCCCTGCTCCAGGTGGAGAAATTAATCGTACAATGCATCTCTGACGGTACCGAAAAGTACTTCCTTTTGAAGCACTCCAAGAATTGCTCCCATGTCTGGTATGTACCCAGCTGGCGTTCCATGGATTCCCACCAGTGATGAGTATTACCATCTAGAAGTGTTCTCACACCTGTCATCCACAGCTCTGTAGGTATAACTTCCGAGTGTGGGTGATCCAGTTGGTAGTTTCTTCCGGGCTCTCAATGCCTTTGTATGGCCTTGGACCCATCTGTACAAAATCCTTTACTGAACCAACTCTAGCTCGAGGTATTGGAGCTAGTGCTTGAGCTGGTACAATAGCTTTTACAGGCATCTTTTCAATTGCTGCTAGGAACTCTTGTCTCTGTTCTGCTGCTTGCTGCCTCTGCTCTGCAGCTAGTGTGCCGGCCTGTTGTTGCTGTTCCTTCATTATCATTATCATCTGGAAGAATTAGAACAGTTGGGCTTGACCCTTTTGCGGTGTCGATGATACTGGAAGGTTCCTATTAGGTGGAACAGGAAAGTCAGATGTAACTGGATTGTGAATCTATCCATCTGGTCCTGAAAGTCTAGGATTCGTTGAGGTTTCTCCTTGAGTCTGACTATTGACTCCAGGAGTTGTGTTACCATCGGCGACAATACATCCCTTCTGCATATCCATCTCTCTGTAGGTGATGTACACAACGTTTAGAAGAAGTACAGGACTCAAACAAAGATAAAATTGTCAGCGTAAAACATGGTTTCAGAAATATCCGCGTAAATCAGAGAAGCGTAAGGTTTTAGAGTCATCTGCGTAAAACAGAGATTCAAAGAAGTCAGCATAAAATAGAGCTTCAAAACTGTCTGGGAAAAATATGCTGCGTAAATTCTGCCTGTGTAAAATTTGCGCGTAAAGTTTTGCTACACTTTCTACGTAAAGCTTGCGCGTAAAATCTAATGCATAAACTCTGCGCGTAAAAATCTAGCATATGCTGCAGCATAAAGTTGTTCGAGGAACTCTTCATATTCCTCGGACGAGTTTGTAAGTCAAATCAATGAACCTGACAACTGACAAAAGTACTTGCACGATGATCGAGAGGTCGGCTGTGATAATAATTTTGCACAGAGACCCAGGTTGTCGTTTAGTGATATATTTAATACAAAGTCGTTTTTACGCTTCAAAGGGGAAGAAAAGTTGGGTTTCTGCATACGCTATCTATAGGAATGAGTTTTACGCTCGAGATGAGACAAAATCAGACGCTATGTCAAAAAGTTGTTTCTGCACAGGGCTCGAGGCATATCTCTGCATTTAATACAAAAGATTTGGTTCTAACTGGTTATGTCTAGGAAAACTAAGATCATAAAAAAATACGCTCACATCCTATCCTTACATTTTACGCCTAATCGGTTATTCTACGCTGGTTATCTATTATTCAGGAATCATCAAGTTTACGAAGGGACAGTTACCTACTTGACTTGTATAACGTGTTATACGCAGATTAGGAAGACTAAGGGAACGTGGGTAGCAGTTGTTTATAACTGCACCGTAAAGTTGGCATAACTATAGCGTAAAATAGGCAATCTTAACTTGGCTTTTTACGCCAACAAGACAGTCATTTGGCTTTTTACGCCAATAAGGATAAAGGGTCTTTGGCGTAAACTAAATATTGGCTGGTTGGAAGGAGGAATGAGTTTTTAGTCAAGTATGGATGAGATCCTTACACTCTATTCCTATACGCAGGCTTGTTTGGCACAGTTACGTAACCAAGACAATATATATTCTTGACCTGCATGGGCCACCACCAAAAATATGTCACGTCCCAGTCCCAAAAATACGTAGGACTAGGAATACATAACACGCCTAGCCGTATGTATACGAACTCCAATATATGGAAACCATATACACACGTACGCTGTATATGAATATTCAACCCACCAGTGGTAATATACTGTCACAACAAGTCACACAGAATCTATATCTCATCCATAGCACAATAATCAGTAGGAATAAAAGCTGAATAATAACTGGATATCCAAAATGAGTATCAAATCTGATAGTCGGGTGGAAACAAATCCACTATAAAACGACTATCCTGAAGTAGCAACAAAATCTCTAAACAGTGGTCATAAATTACAAGTACTCTGAGGGTAAGTCCTCCTCAGTCTGGTAAGTCGCATCAGGTCCCGGACCGTACTCCTGTGGGTACTCCTGCTCGTCCATATCTGAAAAGGGACAAGGTCCTCAGAGGAACGTAACAAGATACATATAAACATGCCAATAAAGTACTGAAATATAAACATCCACTAGGTCGCCTAACAGTCTAAGTGAATGCAGTTTGAGAACAACTTTCCAACAAGTGGGCTATCTGGCCAGTAAATGGGATTGGCATGATCCTCTCGGAGAATCAGGGGCCTAAAAGAAGGTCATTTTTTGAACGGCAGAGGCCGCTAGTAAATATATAGGGTCATCATCACCCGTTTCTCCGGTGGAGAATCCGGACGTACAGAAGAAAAGTGCATAGGAGCCCAAACGCTTTACTTATTGTTCTTTCCACCCCATGCTCTAAGCATGCCATATCCATGACATGATACAACCTCTAAATAACTGCCAGGTCTACTAGCATACAAAGTTTCTATCAGCAGTCATCCCTAACGCTCGGCTCTTACTTACAGACGGCCAACCCAATACGTAGTCGGAGATCTATATGAGACTCACAACTCGTGTAAAAACTTGTGTCACGGCCAATGAATCCAAATAATATTCCATAATACTGGGGTGGTCTCATAAACAAGATCCAATGCAAATATATAAATAAAACAGAATCATGCATCATTTGGAATATAAATAATAGTACTGTGGCAAGGTATACTTGTCGAGCAAAGTTCCGTATAGTGCAAGCGTTCATAATAGTGTAAGTTAAAGAAGTGAGAGTTTATGGTTTTAGGGTGTATTGCATGGATATATATAGAGAATAAGAGACGGTGGGAAAACTTAGTGTTTAAGAAAACTAAAACTACTGCCGCTGTTGTTTTCTTTTCATTGGTTTTGGTTTCGGCTGGGGTTGTTTAGTAATACTAGTGTTAAGGAGTGGGAGAATGAGGAGCTTACACGTGTGGGAAAGCAAAGCAAAGCAAAATTGGGTTTTTGCTTCTACTGCTGATATTTTCTTCTCCTATTGGGTTGTGGTTTGGGTTTTACGCGCGGTGAAAAGAAGAGTTTACGCGGGGGGTGGGGGGTAAAATAAGCGGTGGTTTTGATACTGCTGCTGATGTTGTTTACGTGCAGAGAAGTATACCCGGTGTGGTGAGCGGGTTGCTGTTGTCTGTTTACATGGGGCGAGCTGCTATTTCCTTACTTTACGCGCGGGGTGTGTTTAACGGTTGCGGGTTTGGTCGGATAGAAAACATATACCTATTTATTTATAGAAAATCTGGATAGGGTATTGGTGTATACGGTTAAGGTAGCAACTGTCCAAAGGGTCTTCTACATGGAATAAAATTTAGGAAAATTTTATAATGGCTCCATAAATCCTCTAAATGCTCAATACCTCAGAATAAAATATATTTTCTCTATTTAGCTCATAATTATCATACATAAATAAATAAATAATAAAAATACGGTTTTCAGAATTAGGGATTTTACAAGACGACCAGGAGTACCCGCAGGAGTACAGACTAGGACCTGACGCATTATTCTCTGCCGAGGAGGTCTTACTTTCTGAGCAACATCGATTATCTCTAGTGATGGATCTTTTAGCTGATACTCTTATATCATCATCTTATTTTATATTGGAGATTTTATACTCCTCTCTCATTTTAGTTTGGAGATAGTCTTTGGTAGTGGATTTGTCTCCACCCGACTATTATTTTGGATATTTCAAACTCATTATTCTAGTTTAGTATTTCTTTTCTATGACTTATTGTTTGGATGAGATTAGTATATTTGTGACTTGTGTCCATATATATACCACATGTGAGTTTATATTCATATTACAGCGTACGTGTGAATTATAATATCCATATATTGGAGTTGCCATATACATACTGTCACGCCCCAGTCCCAAAATACGTAGGACTAGGAATACGTAACACGCTAACCATATTTATACGAACTCCAATATATGGAAACCATATACACACATACGTTGTACATGAATATCCAATCCACAGTGGTAATATACTGTCACAACAAATCACACGCAATCTATATCTCATCCACAGCACAAATAATAGATAAATGGAAATCAATAACTGAATATCAAATAAGCAGTCTCAAAGTATGATAGTCGGATGGAAACAAATCCACTGCGAATCGACTATACCAAAACTACTAAAGAGAGAAGAGAATAAACTCTAATATAAGAATAAATGTCTCAAAAAAGAATAGCAACTAGAATCTCTAAACAGCTGCAATGAATCACATATAATCCGAAGGTAATACCTCCTCAGTCTGATAGGTAGCGTCAGGTCCAGGTCCATACTCCTGCGGATACTCCTGCTCATCTATATCTGGAAAGGGACCAGGTCCTCAGAGGGACGTAACAAGATACATATAAATATGCCAATAAAGTACTGAAATATAAACATCCAAAGGGGTCGCCTAACCGTCTAAGTCAATGCAGTTTGAGAACAACTTTCCACCAAGTGGGCTATCTGTCTAAAATGGGATTGGCATGGTTCTCTTGGAGATCTAGAGGCCTACAAAGCATGTCGTCTTTTGAACGGCAGAGGCCGCCTAATAATATATAATATATAGTGGTCATCATGACCGTGCATCTCCGACGGAGAGTAGGGGTTACAAGGGAAAAAGTACAAAGGAGCCCAAATGCCTTATTTGTTTTTCTTCCCACCCCATGCTCTAAGCATGTCATGTCCATGACACGATAAACCTCTAATAACTGCCAGGTCTACTAGCATGCAAAGTTTCTATCGGCAGTTATCCCTATCCGTCGCACGACCTATACGTACCAGTGGCCAGCCGAGTACGCAAGTCCGTGTCCTACATGTGACTCACACTCGTGTAAGAATAGTGTCATGGCCAATGAAACATAAATGCCTCATGATAATGGGGTAGTCTCATAAAGTAGGTCCAATGCATATACATAAATAAAAACATAGTACGACGACACCGTCGTTGCACCCAAGTTTCCTTGGACGCGCAATTAATATAACAGTTAAAATAAATGAACTAAAATAAGCAGAAATAAACATGCATGCCTTATATGGAATATAAATACAGTACAATGGCAAGGTATACTTGCCTGGCAAGAAATCTGTAAAGTGTACGCGCCCAAATATCAAGGACACGGAATCAAAAACTAATGGCTCCGAACAAACGTCTCTGCATGCTGAAATAGATATCACAAACATTTCCAGAATCAGCAAAATAGCTAAAAAGTACTTTCTCTTCGTCCAATTTGGACACAGGGGCAAAACAGTAAATTCGGGTAAAAGTGGGGTCCACGTGTGGCCCCACTTTGTACCGAAAAATATGTCAAGGGTAACAGTCTCTAAATGAGATAAATTATAGGCCAAATAAACTATAAATGTCAATACGAACCCAACGGTATGTCCAAATATGGATTCCGATGGGCCGAACATAATTTCGTCCAAAAAGTCAACCGTGGGGCCCGCCAATTGGCAACTTGGTCAACTGTCTCAGAATTGTGTGAAAATTGGGTCACAGGACCAGCACGTTACCACGAGTCCAATGACGCAAGTTTAATCGCAATCTGACAAGCATGCACAAAATGCGCACGACTTTTGCAAAAGTTACGACACGGGATTTGTCCGCAGATACGGGCTGATTCCGGCACGCACACGCGTCCGAATCAGTTTCTGCGAACTTGCACATATCCGGGTACACTGCATGCACCGATTGGTATATTTGGTACACGGTGGGGCGGTCCCGTTTGACGGGGCGGTCCCGTTTGGCGGGGCGCGCTCCGTTTCACAACTTTTAAAATCTGGAAAAAATATATTTTCGGGGTTTTCCAACGAATTTAATTCTACCTACAGCAGTTAATAATCTAATATTATTTAACAGAAATTAAACTAGGTCAAGTGGTCTACGCATACTAAAAGAAAAAATCAGATTCGGATCTCTGTGGTGGGAGATACGAATCCGGAAACATAGGTGAGCACCGCAGTTTTTTGCGATCCCAAAAATTAGTCTTTTTCTGCCAACTTTGACGCTGTTTTTGCCTATGGTTACGTGTTATTCGAGGTCTACTATCACACAAATAATGAAGAGGGTTAAGGGGTGAGTGTACCGGTGAAGACGAGATGGCTTTTGGTTGAGCGAGGTAACGAAAAACTGTGCGGGAACACAGGTACCTCGCTGCTGAATTATGCAGTGCGCGGGGTGCGCGGGGTCGGTTCTGGACGGCTGGACGGCGTTTCTGGCTGCGGTGGCGGCGCTCTCTAGGTCTACATGGAAAGAGGAGGAGGTTGGATGATCTAGGATTAGGGTTTTGGGATGAATAGATGGTTATATAAGCAATGGGAGAGGGGGGTTCTCGCGGGTTCACGGTTAAGGGGGTTTATTGTGGTGTTATTTTGCTAGGAAAAAGGGGGCGTGGGTTTACATTGCACGGCTAACAATGCAGCGGGTTGGCTGTTGTTGGCTTAAAGAATTAAGGGGCGGGCTTAATCCAGCGGGTAGGAATGGGTTAAGGATCCATTAGGGATCCAATAGTAAATAGAAACTATTTTTTTTCTTTTCTAATCTTTTTCTTTTTCTTTCTTTTTCTTTTAAATATATATATATATATATATATATATATATATTTATATATATATATATACGTATATACTCATAGAAAAATATAGAATTACACTAATGCATACCATTAAGCTAGCAACTGCCCAAAGGGTCTCCTATATGAAATAAATTCGAAAAAAATTTTAATGGCCCCATAAATCCCCTAAGTTCACCAACACCTAAAATAAAAATTAATAAAAATTTATTTCTCCTAATTAGCCACTAATTACTATAACTAAATTAATAATTAATAATTAATAGTTAAAAAGGGTAAATACGGTTTCTAGGGATAGGGATTTTATACATACGGCTGGCATGCTTACGTGTTCCTGGTCCTACGTATTTTGGGACTGGGGCGTGACAATTATCCTTGTGATTTATAAAAAATGAGACCTTTGAGATTTTCTCAAAGTAGCTTGTCTAATTTTACTCTCTATAAGTTTGGTTAACTGCATATGTTTGAGGGACGCCTTGAATGTATGCACGATCCAAGACTCAATGAGATATGAAACTTGAGTGCTAAGACTTTGCTATCGCTAAGTTGGTTGGCGTGCTCATGCTTGAGGTGTACTTCGAATATGCGCACGATCCAGATTTGCGATATGCTGATCTCGATACTAGTGCAAGTGAATATCTGCATGAGCAAGTATAACGACTTGTATAAGTTTACCTCAGCCTTAGATCGTCATTCACGATGGATTGTAAATGCACACCGCGTTAAGCAACATGTCCCGCGCTAAGGCGCAAATAAGACTGAATCAGCATACACGCGATACGGCGTAAGAATCGAGTAGGAGATTGTGTTCAATTGGATCTAGTGGTACCGATTGCTATGCTTGAGATAGATTCGATAGTGCGATAGAACGGCCTGCACTCAGGAAGTCTCGAGGACGAGACTTTTTCTGAGTGGTATATAATATAACGACCCGTTTCGCTCAAGCGGACTGCCAATTCAAACGACAAAAGTACAACGTCCCAACCCGCTTTGTTTCAGCGAGAATACTCGTTTGAGGCAAGAGGATTTTCAGACTTGGCTCTTCAGGAGTCCGGCTTAGGCTTTCAGAGACTCGCTCGAAGTATCACTCGACCGAGGCGAATCATCGCTAAGGTAGGTGGCTACGATGAACTTGTCTTTGCTTAGCCAGCACACTTAAAATATGGAACGATATATGCTAGTCGCTAGGTGAATCACCCCCTGCATGTTAATAAGAATACAACACACCTGGCTAAGAGAATAATTCCAACTTGTATTGCTTGTGTTAGAACATAGAAATAAAATATTGCTTATATACAGACCCTCGTATGCTATCTATGCCTTGTACAACGGGACCTGCTATGCCTCGAGTAGAATGATATGTATATGCTCTTCTTAGTGCACTGTTTACTTGTTTACACTGCACGACCCTAGATTATTTTGCTCAGTAAATCCCTTTGAATATCTGGTAGCGGAAAAGAGGATAGCAACTGGAAAGACTATGGTGATGTAGACACTAGACAGATAGGTCATCAATATGTTAAGAAGCTTGTATGTTCGAGTGTTTTTTTTTCAAATTTCACTTAAAAACATATTCTAAAAATAAAATAAAATAAGGTTGCACGATTTTATATTTCACATCATAAGATGGACATTCTATGTTTCCATATTTAACCCTTACAATTATTTTTAGAACATAACTCGTTAGTAAAAGAAGGAAATATCTCGAAGATATGTTAACATGATACTATAACTTATCTTCAGAAGCATATATGAAAATTAAATCGAGAATTATTGATTCCATAACTATTGCTAACTTTTTACCGATTCAACTAGTCAAAAATCAATAATTGTCACAATATTTTTTTAATATTATAAATTGGTTTTCTCCAATATTCCAATATCTCTAATATAATTCATAAATTTAACATAATTCTAAATTTTGATTAAAGTTGATTTTAAATATGAAAATATAATATTTTGAATACGCAGGAGATTTAAATTAAAAAAATTATATTAATAATATATTAATATTTGTGAACTTCTATATGTTTCAATAAAAAATATATTACTTATACTTTAAAACCTAATTTAAATAACCTAAGTTAATAAGAGAGTATTAAATAATTAATTTTAGTGAGAGTATCAATTAATTGATTATAGTTTTCCTTATGAATTGAATTTTAAATTTGAAAAGATAATATTTTGAATATGCAGGGGATTTAAATTAAAAATATTATATATATTTAAAAAAATAAAGATTATATTAACGATGAAATAATATTTGTGAACTTCTATATTATTGGCAAGAGAGTATTTTTGAACCTCCATATCTTCTAACATATGCCACGAACAATTATATAAATTGTAATAAAATTCAATTATACACTTACAATGAATTTAATCATATAATTGCAATAAAATTAAAAAGATGCGTTGTACATGCATTGCGTGTGCACGGACACTAGTAGAGTTGTATCGAACTATAGTGCAGTTATGCTATAAACCACTCTAGAGAGAATTCTTAATTTGAACTTCTCTTTCCTCTTCTAGTTATACCAATACATATTTAGTAGATCTTGGATAAATTCGTCCGAATCATCATAAATATTGGTCACCATGCTCTGAGAAGTGCCAACCTGAGAACTTTGATACAGGGTTAACGCCTTTGAGTTGTTATCAGTGTCCATTGTAGCCACTCCTCCAGATCCAACATAAGGGACAAGATTTGTGTCCGTGTCGGTTATGACACAACCATTTACATACTGGGCGGGGACGAGATTATAATCTTGACCATCAGCAAAGCCATGGTTCATCTGATAATTATCTTGATAAAATGAACCACCCTCATGGTTGTCACCAAAGCTAGGCAGAGTAAAGCTTCCTGAAGCATTAGATTGATGCATCAAGAACTCGTCTGTTCCATCGATACCGAGGCCAATAACCGGAGAGCTCTGGTGCGACTGATGTTGTACCAAACCTGCACGCCGCGACATCATCGCAGCAACGGGAGAGTTCTCTGCCAAGGGAGTGGAGGAAGCTATAGCTACAGGAGGGGTTGCTTTCTTGAGGGTTCTTTTGTATTGCTGCACAGACACACATATGGAAGAAAATATATTGTGAATTTATGTAACTTGGTTCAGAGTAAATTAGGACACAAGTTGAAAAGAAGAAGAAGGGAATGATCATGATTAAGGAAGCAATTAATTACAGATAAAATGCATGCACATTTCATATTATTTCAAGAATAATGCCCATCCTTTTTAACTTTTTTTTTTGGATAATAAACAATTGCACATTATAACTACAGTCCTCCTCTATAATGTGTTTAATATACTCCGGGAGATCAACAAAATAAGAACATATGCTATTAGAAATATCCTTTTTAACTCTTACATGATACACATTAGACATTGACATATTTGATCGTATGTTGCACAAACACGACAGGAGATACCAGACACAATGCAACACGGACACGGTGACACATTTCTAAGAAACTAGGATACTGCAAGTTAAGGACACACTACGTATATATTATTATCTCCCGGTGAGTAGCATTATGGATAACTAGTTACTTCCACGTGCAAAGCATTGCACGTTAAAAAAGAGAGTTAAAAAATCTATAATATTGTTAAAAAAATTAGATAAAAATTTAAATTATGTTAGAATATTTTAAACATAGTTTTAATATATTTTAATTATAATTTATTATAAATATATTTTAGAATTTTGGATATGTTTTTAGTTAGATACAATTATTTAGTTGGTTTAAATATAATTTAAATATTGAATATATTTAAAATGTATACATTTTCAGGTAGTTAGAAGGATTTTAGGTTTTTATTTTATTTTTCCATGAGGAGAGAACTACAGTAGTTAAATTTTTTTTTTTTTTTAAATTAATAAGTGATGAGATGCGTACGACTTAGACGGCTTATTTTTTAGTCGTTTCTAAACCTCATTATAATAGTAGAGATATGCAAGGCTAGGATGAAAATGTTGAAAATAAGTTTTATTTTGTGACCATATTTTTGAGCCAACAAATCTAGCTGGTCCAACGCAGTTGGGCTTTGTTCAATAGACTATATTTTGGTTTTGTGAATTTAGTCCAATTTCTAGGAGGTTCTATATCGAGAAAATTCTTAGTAATTTTAAAATGTCCGTATTCTAATATTATAATTATAAAATTGTCTAGAATGAACCATATCTCTATTTTAATAAGGGATTATTTTTATCCCAAAAGTTGTCTATATGGAACTGCTGAATGGATCTCCTAATCATGTTTTTGGTTGAAGCTTGGATTTTGAATAAAGTGGCAGTTATTGTCGCCTATGTTATTAACCCACGCCCACATCCTCTCAAATGGTTTAGATGTGGACGAAAATATAAGAAAATTATATATATATATATATATATATATATATATATATATATAAATTGGTTAATCATAATTATTTAGCAATTAATTAATATATATAGCAATTAAATATCTAGTTATTTTGTAATTAATTTTAATTATTTGTTTGAGGATTGGTTTGGATTTATGTTGTATGAACACAAATATGATATGACACAATAAAAAAGGACATGATGGATAAGAATATGTATTTGTTGAATTCTTGATACGACAATTATATAATGTCCAACACGACAATAACATCTAACTTTTTGTTTATTAATGTAATAATAAAGATACTAATTATAAAATGATTATTAGTATTACTAATTATCTTAATTTATTAAACTTATTATTTTATTTATTAAATTATTATGTAAATTAATTATAATTTACTATTATTAAAATATATTTTCTACTTTTTAATTTTTTTTTTATCTTAATCAAATACATTTGTCCCCTACTAGGGGGACAAAAAAGTCGATAGATTTTCATATGAATTTCATTATTGAAAGTGCAAAATCAAATCTTTCCACACTTTTGGTTTAGTGGATAGACTTTTCTAAGAGTCCTATAAACATGGGTGCTCTTCTCCATTTTGTATACAACAAACATTACAAGTTTAGTATTGTTTAAAGTTCCATTTTTTTTTATATCATTTTTCTCTTCTACAAATCCGTGTATCTACATTTTCTCCTCTCCAGTTTTTTTTTCTAACTAGTTGGCCTACCACAATTCCAACAAAGAAAGTTGATATATCAAACCAAATGCTTTATATATATATATATATATATATATATATATATATATATATATATATATATATATATATATATATGCAAGAGTAGGCTAGTTTATGAATTTCAAGCATTTGGCTTCCTAATATTGTCATCTTGCAGACAAAAGCCTACAGATTCATACATTTTCACTATTGAGATTTTTCATGGACACTTCAACCGCAAACCCACGCTATCAAGCTACGTTATTCAAATTCAAAGTTCTCTTGCTATATAATCCTATATCAGTAGATCATTTCTGAGCATATGCAACTTGTGCACACATGACGTAAAAAATTAGAAGGCTCCAAAATTTTTTAACCTCATAGTATTATAATAATACTATTAATTCCTTCAAAGTATCCATTTATTTATATGACATCCAACGCAACGGTTAATGTGACAGTTGACATGATAAATTTAAAATTTATAACATTTTTAGATTTGAGTCTCTATTTTTATTTTTTAGAAACTACAATAACAAGTACCTTAGAATGTCAGAGTAATATTTTTTTTCTTTATTTTAGTATATTTACAACCTATTATAATGTCAAAAACTGCCTACCAGTTGCTAAAAATATTTACTTGAACAGCAAGCATAACTTGATAGGGGTGAGCATTATTCAATTTTGGACCGAAAAACGAATCGAACCGAATAAGACATTCAGTTCGGTTTAAAAAAAAATCGGTTCGATTTCGATTTTGAAAATACTAAATTTATTTATTCGATTTCGATTTTAGATTTCAGTTTCGATCCAAAACCAAAAATTAAATAAAAAAATTAGTTTATATATATATATATATATATATATATATATATATATATATATATATATATATATAAACAAAAAAAAGTTCAAATAAATCGAAAATTTGAATAAACCGAAAATTGAACCAATTTAATTCAGTTCAATTCGGTTCAGTTATGAACAATTTCGATTCGATTTCGATTTTGTTTATTCAATTTTTGGTCCAATTCAATTTTCGATTATCCAATACGGTTTGAATCGAATGATCACCTCTAAATAACTTGATACACTGTGAACATGCTCTCCAAGTATGTTCAGTAAATGCAAGACCAGAACATGTTAGTAGTTAAAAGTTAAAGAGTAAAACCTGCAAATGGCTCGCAACTTGTCTGGCAGTCAAGTCCGGAACTCCCATCACTTGTACTATGCTCTTCGGAAAGGCTGCTTAAAACAGAAATTTATTAGAAACATAAATTTTCATCATCTAGAGCATCGAACAATAAAAAATAAAAAAAATAAACATTTCAGTTGCATTCCATTTTTTTTACTATAACTAAAGATGAATTTTAATGTTTTACTATAATGTACATATCTTCATACTTCCGTAAAAAATTATCGGTCAACTTCGTTTAGTATTAATTTTTGACCAAAATACTATTTTTCTATTCCCAGACTGAATAGGAGGGACTGATAATAATGATAATTTACTAGGAAAAGAAAGAAATTATACATTATGGTAAAGCAGTAGAGTGTACCTTGAATTATGATAAAAAAATTTGAAATACAACTCAAATTTTCTGTAAAAAAAAAAAATTAAGTAGAAAGAAAGAAAAGAATTCGTAAATTTATAGTAAGAGAACTTAAACGTCCTTGGACGTTTTACAACTGAATAAAATTTTAAATAGAGCAAAGGTGCAAACATCTTTAGTAAGGACCTTTTCTATCGTATATATTATTTTATTTTATTTTTTCTGGATGAAGAAAATAAAAAAAATTATGGTGAAATCATTCATTAAATTTATTTTTATTAAATACGCCAAAACGTCCTTACTAACAAATTTTTTATTTGTTTAGATTTTTTGTCTGAAGATTTAGAACTTTTTTTTAAAAAAACTTAATGGACAATTTCAAGGTCTAAAACGTTCTTACTAAGGTATTTTTTTTAAAAAAATTTATCCTCTGACAAATTTAAAAATATCGCCGTTTATATTCTTCTTGCAAACGTATCAAAAAAAAAAAAATCTACTTATTTTTTTAAAACTTCCATGTTGTATTAACATTTATGTATTTAGAAATGTTTGAGCAATTCATATCATCAACATTCATGATATAGAAGACTCATACCGTTTGTGCCAAGTTGCTCGACTGCGCTGACGAACTTCCGGTGGAGCTCCGGTGTCCACGAAAATCTCGGTTTCTTCGACGACACGGTCAGCTCCCTCCTCCTCCTCCTCCTCGGCTCTTCCTCGTCGTCGCCATCGGCAAATTCCTCTTTAGCTTTCATAACACCTTCCGGAGATCTCGAAGTTCCGATGATCTCCTCTTTAACTTTCTTGTGCTTCCCAATAAGTTCATGCGTGTCGCCATTGATCTTTGCAATGTAGCTCCTCCACCTCTCTTTCCCGAGAAGATGCCTCCACAAGTGCTCCAGCGAGTGCATCCGAACCGGCTTCGCCAAGTAGTCACGAGCCCCGCGCTCCATTGCTCTCCTCACGACGTCGTCAGACAAATCGGAAGATATCACTGCAGCGACGCGAAAGATCGAAAGAATGATTCGAGAATTAAGAAGATGGTTGTAAAATTTAGGGGAGTAGCAAGTAGTGCTACTTACTGACGACTGGAATGTCCGTTTGATGCACGACGGCATCGAGCAGCTCGAGTCCGGTCGGCCCGGGCAGGTGAACCTCGCACAACGCGATGTCGAATGAGTCTTTGTTCGATTGTATAAGAGACTGTGCTTCCTCTGCGTCCCTGCAGGATGTAACTGCATGCGACCGAGAAATACTTGTTAGTTACTATCACGGACACGGGAAAATGGTGTCCGTATCCAAGAACTTTCCTTAGGCAACTGCAGTGCTTCCTGTCCGTTCTTGGACAATTCTTGCAACATCAAAACCCTAACCCCCAGTTCAAGAATTTAATGTTGCAACTAAGGACCAACAGTTAATACAATTATTCTACTTGCCATCAAATGAATGCAAAATATGCACTTTAAAAAAAAAAAACTAACCTTTATAGTTGCAAAGCAACAACATCCTCTTCAGTATTAGCAAACAAGTACGGTCGTGTTCGACGAGAAGTACTCTAAGCGGCGGCGGGAACGTCCGGCAGGAAGAAGTCGAGGCTGATGCCGTCGACGAACCCATCGTCCCCATCAATCTACGCATGCACAAACCCTAATTGTATCCCAAGGAAACAGCAACACACAAGAGAGGGAGAGATGATCAATAGCTATGGTTTTATATATAGGTTCTTGGAAGGACATTATTAAGGAAACTACTACTCATTTAGGAGGGGTTTCTGTATGGTTAGAAGGAAGCAAAAATAAAAAAATAAAAGTTTGCTTCTTGATTTCTATTCTCTTTCCCGAATTAATCAATCAAATCAGGTTCATTACCATAATTTGCTGCATGGCCGGGATTTGGGAGACTAGCTAGCTAGCTATGGCAATTGACTTGGGGCTTTAAATGGCAATGCTTTAATTGTGTTCTAATCAATTAATGTGCTAAAACAAAATTTCATTCCATATTTAACTATCCTGAAATAAATTTAACACCACAATTTACAACACAAAGGTTTAAAAACTGGTCCAATGATTAAACTGTTGGAGTGGACAGTTAGTTCACGGTCTAATTAACCGGTTCAATCAATTAGATCTACCGGGTTAATAATAATGACAATTTTGACTATATATTTATAATAAATTTGATTAGCGCTTTTTTTTCGTTATTGGTTTCTTCTTAAAAAAAAATAACTGAACCAGAAGTTTCAGCGAACCATGAGACCGGTTTGAATGATTGGTACGGATCATACAGATTATAGTGGTTCGTATACTCAATTGGTTCAACTAGTCGAACCACGGAGCATGGTCAGTTCGAACTGATTTTTAAAACATTGACTTTACATATAAAAATTAAAAAAAAAATACTTCCTAGGTACCAAAATGTGTTATTGTTGAAATTAAGATCGGTTAAAATTGAAGGGGATTCATTAACTGTCATCAGAATCTTCAAAGGCCAGAAGTCTTTTTTTTTTTTTGATGTGGTCCGATATTTCGCACAGAACTTTTCGCATACTGCGTTACACGTCTTGATGAATGTATCTTGTCTAGTGCAAATGTACTGATATTTGCTTCTAATGACTAATTATTCAATGTTTCCATAAAAAAAGGTGGTTGTTTAGACACCAAACTGTTTACAAAATTGACTAAAATTTCACCATCCAAATTTCAAGTCTTAGTATACTAAGTTTAATACATAAATAACAAACTTGGGTCATAGGACTAGCGTAACGCTGTGAATCCAATGGCACAAGTTTTGTTACGAATCGACGAGTAAACACGAAGTTATGGCGAGGTATCGGAATAGGTCGATACGGTACTTTTTTGGCGTATACGCGTTGATTCCGGCGTGCACACACGTCCAATTCAAGTTCCACGAAAGCCCACGCGTCCGCATTTATGTTATGCACCATTCGGTGCAATCCGCATGCGACGATGTGGCCTCGTTTGGCAGGACGCATCCCGTATCGGAGATTTTTGGTTCTTTAAAAATAAGTTTTTGGTCCTTTTGGAATCAGAATAATTTAACCATTAACGCAAACTAATAAAAACTAAACGAACAGTAAAAATCTTGATTATATTGTGAAGAAGTCCTTTCAATTATATTTTAAAAATAATTAACGATTTGGTAGAAAATTGGACATGAACAGGGGTACTTGGACTGAATTTCTGAACTATTTTTGAACAGTTTTTCGGCCAACTTTCGGTCGATTTTTCGATCAAAGTCGTGTGCCTAAATTCGTTCCACTTGAAGGAAATCCTAGGGGGTTAGGTTGTGAACATACCAATGAAGGTGGGACGCAAAACGGACGAGCGAGGAGGGCGAAAACTCCACGCGAAGGGGGACAGCACGGCTGCTGCAGCTGTGCGCGCGGGGGCAGATTTGCGACGGTTGATGCTGCTGCTAGTGGCGGCGGTGCTGTGGGCGGCGGTACGGGCGGTCGGGGTCTGGCTTGGGTGATGGTGGTGTAACGCCCAGCCCGGACCGGCCGCCGCCTCCGCCTCTTCGCTCGCCCCCGTAGCCGGATTACCATACCGGACGTGAATCACCGCGCCAGTCCCGTGGGTGCGAGGAAGGGGAAGGAATGGCCCGATCGAGCCTACGGGGACGTGATGTCGTGCGGGCCTGGGGTTGCGCCCGCACAAGGCCTTATCGTTTAAGTTGATAGTTGGCTATCATCGCATTAATCGAGTAAGCAGCAGAAAGGGACTTGTTGCAATGCAATGCATTTAGCCAACTGAGTATTTTGGGACAATCGAGGGACTTGGGTTCCTTTATGCAAAGGCATTTGTTCCATACATTATGCCCCATTATACGATAACATCTCGGGCACAATCGAAACCAGGATTCCGGGTCTTAGGGACTGAGGCACGCCTATCGCTCCCTCGGACGATCCAGTACCTGTAAGCAAGTAAACTGTTGGTGGGTCAGCACTTTTATAAGTACTGGTGAGATAAAACAACTGAACAGAAACAAGCATTCACTAAAATCAAGCACTAAGTAATCATGTTATAAAATTACATTACTAGTGATATTTTTAGTTTTACCTATGTTCATTTCATGCAGTTCATAGCAGAGTCATATTACATTATTTTGGAAACATCTTTGGAAACATAGTTTCATATGCAAAAAGCAAGCAAGACAAGCCGATGTTCCGTTTTAGGGTGTGCACAGCATGTCTCGTGGGACTCGAGGGTCAAATACATCGCTGACGCACATGCACATCTTAGGGGCAGTCCATCTATCCAAGCCAACATAATGACTTAGCTATATGCAGGGCGGTCCACGAGTATCTCAGGATCGGCAACTGGTTGTACAGCATACCAATGACTCTTTCATCTGATGCTATGGCAGCTGTAACCCATGGTGGCTAAGGACGCATGCAGTTCAGCTCTCCACCATAGCCATTGTCCGACCGCATGCGAATGCATGGAACACTATCAAATAAACTCTAGTATGCAGACGAGACAAACCATCAGAACAGTTATCGTTGTTGCGGGGCAATCTGACTTATCACTTGAACACATTCAGGCACAATATGGTTCTCTCGAAGCATAGACGATAGTGAACATGTTCATGCACTCTAGACAAGCGTTTCAGGATTCTCATTTAGCAGACTTGTTCATTTCAAAGACAAGCTAGGTGAGTTCGTTCATTAACATGCAAGGCAGGTTCTATCATTCTCTTATGAAAATATTGCAAGCAAAAACTCAAGTTATTATTAAGGCGTGCAAGAATCAGAGAACGAAGTTCTGCCCGCTCACCTTGATACATAATGCCGACGCGGAGCGGGGCTTACATACTTACCAACCAACAAAAAGTTTTGTTCTCAAAACTTCAAGGATAAACTTCTCGATATTCCGAGCAGCGATAGTGTCATCCCTCGCCGTACTCAATCGAAACAATCAAGCAATTCAAGTTCAGAAAACATTTGCACTTTGAGAATACCTATGGACTTATTGTATGGAACGCTCTATTGCAATACCATATCGATAATATCTCAGAGTCATAGCAACAGATTTTGGGCCAGAAGATCGATTTCGCTCTGATACCACTCTGTCATGCCCCGCCCGGACCGGCCGCCGCCTCCGCCTCTTCGCTCGCCCCCGTAGCCGGATTACCGTACCGGACGTGAATCACCGCGCCCGTCCCGCGGGTACGAGGAAGGGGAAGGAATGGCCCGATTGAGCCTACGAGGACGTGATGCCGTGTGGGCCTGGGGTTGCACCCGCACAAGGCCTTATCGTTTAAGTTGATAGTTGGCTATCATCACATCAATCGAGTAAGCAGCGGAAAGGGACTTGTTGCAATACAATGCATTTAGCTAACTGAGTATTTTGGGACAATCGAGGGACTTGGGTTCCTTTATGCAAAGGCATTCGTTCCATACATTATGCCCCATTATACGATAAAATCTCGGGCACAATCGACACCAGGATTCCGGATCTTAGCGACTGAGGCACGCCTATCGCTCCCTCGGACGATCCAGTACCTGCAAGCAAGTAAACTGTTAGTGGGTCAGCACTTTTATAAGTACTTGTGAGATAAAACAACTGAACAGAAATAAGCATTCACTAAAACCAAGCACTAAGTAATCATGTTATAAAATATTATATTACTAGTGATCTTTCTAGTTTTACCTATGTTCATTTCATGCAGTTCATAGCATAGTCATATTACATTGTTTTGGAAACATCTTTGGAAACATAGTTTCATATGCAATAAGCAAGCAAGACAAGCCGATGTTCCGTTTTAGGGTGTGCACAACGTGTCTCGTGGGACTCGAGGGTCAAATACATCGCTAGACACACATGCACATCTTAGGGGCAGTCCATCTATCCAAGCCAATATAATGACTTAGCTATATGTAGGGCGGTCCCTGAGTATCTCAGGATCGGCAGCTGGTTGTACAGCATACCAATGACTCTTTCATCTGATGCTATGGCAGTTGTGACCTATGGTGGCTAAGGACGCATGCAGTTCAGCTCTCCATGTCACTACCCAATTCTAGAAAATAGGGTTATATTTTTTTTATTTTGATAACTAGTGTATTGTATTTAATTATTTATATTTATATTTAATTAGTGCTTGTTTTATTTTTATTTTGATTGTTTTAGGGTTTTGGCTAGCCTGGACCCATGTCAGACCCTAGTGGACCCATGCCCGACCCAGCCCGTACCCTTGTGAGAATTATTTTGGGGCCTAGAATTATTATTTTATTTTTAGGAGGTTAGTTGGAGAGATTTGGAACTAGTTTGAGTGCATTTGGAGACCCGGAACCCAAAACCGAGTGAATAGGGGCGTTTTGGGAATTTGGAAAGTTGTAAATCCCTTTAATAGCATGTGGCCGGCCCCTACCTACCACCCCACACCCGATTCCAGCAGCAAGGAGCAGCCCCCCTCTCCTCTTCATTCCACTTCTTCACTTCTTCTTCTTCTCCACTTCTCCTTTCTTCTTCCTTCCTTCTCCAAGTGAGTTTTCTTCCATTTTTCTTCTTTCTTCTTCATTCCTTCTTCCTTAAGCTAACCCTACCCTTGCATTTTCTCTAACCTAGGTGTGAGGAGCCTAGATCTAGTGTGGGAGATAGAATTGGTGGCTTGGAGCTTGAGGGAGTTGATTTGGAGGGAATTTGGGACTTTGGCCTTGGGATTCCAACTCCCAAGAGGTAAAACCTAACTTTCCCCTTCCTAATTATTTTTGTGTAGTGTAATTAGTGTTGTAGAACCCTCCTAGACCCTAACCCTACCCGTAGGAGGAAGTTGGAACTCGTTTGGGTGAGTTTAGAGACTTTGACATTAGGTTTTGTGTCGAATTCGGGTGGAATCCGAATTTGGCCCAATTTTGGGTGATGCCCTAGGTTAGATGGACCTAGGTAGACGTTGTCGGGTGTCTAGAGGGTGAGTGCGTGTCTCCGTTCGGACACGGGAAGCCGTGTCGCGGAGAAACGGGCGTTTCGGGCGAAATTGGGGCTTTTCGTCGTCGCCGATTCTAAGTTTGTGTGCGTTTCCGCCACGGGCCTAGAATCGACGTGGGAGCGCATTTTCTAGGATCTAGACATCGTGTAGAGCGCGTGGGTAAATTTTGGGCCGATTCCGAGTTCGTTTGGTGTGCGTTTCAGGAGGTTTTCCGAGCCGCGCACCACGTGTTCGTCGAAATGACCGAACGGCCATTTCGACTTGGTTTCCTCGTTTCGGCTTTGTGCGCGCGTTGGGTTAGTATCGGGGAGTGTGTGCTAGAGTTTTCGGGCTATATTTTATATATTTTAGGGTATTGGTGAGTGTCGGGGTCGTTGGGCGTGAGTAGGGCGTGTGGGTTGAGTGTTGTGTGCGTGGTTGTGTTTGTTTTGATATGTGTCTATATATATATATATTTATATATATGTATGTTTGTTTATGTATATATATTTATATATATATGAGTGTATTTATATCTATGTGCTTATGTGTGTTTATGTCTTAGAGTGTGTGTATTGATATATATATATATTTTGAGTGTATATATATATGTAGATATGTATATATATTTATGTGTGTGTGTGTTGTTAGTGTTGTGAATGTGTGTGTGTGTTTTAGTGTGTGAGTGTGCTAGTGTGTGTGTGTTAGAGTGTGTAGTTAAGTGTGTGTATATATATGTATCTAGTTATAGATATATAGATATATATGTATGTATATATATATATATAGATAGTGATATATATATGTATGTTTATGGATGTGTGTGTGTGTATGTGTGAGGAAGGGGGGGGGGCAGAACCAGCAGCTGCAGCAGCAGCAGAACCAGCAGCAGCAGCAGTAGCAAGTGCAGCAGCAGCAGGATCAGCAAGGAGCAGTAGCAGCGGCTAGTAGCGAGGGCTAGTGAGGGAGAGTGAGAGTTTGATATATATATACATATGTAGATAACTAGGTAGATTAGATAATTAGATATATAGATAAGTAGATACATAGGTAGATACCTATATCTATGGGTAGATAAATAGGTAGATGGATAATTAGACGGGTAGTTAGATAGCTAGATAGCTATTAATTGATAGATAGTTTATAGATAGATTAGAGAGTTTGATAGTTAGACTAGTTTATAGATATATTAGATAGTTAGAGGGATATCTAATTAATAGATAGGTAGTTGGATAAATAGGTAAGATAGTTATTAGATATTGATAGATAGATAGCTAGGTATTTAGATAGATGGATACTAGATAGGTAGATAGGTAGATAGATAGTTTTATCTATCTAAGAGATAGATATCTATATACCTATAGTTATATATATATATATAGATATCTTGATAGGTAATATATATATATATATGTTATGATAGGGTAAGATAATGGGTATTAATGGGTATGTGTGTGGATATCTATATACATAGGTATATACATACTTAGATGTATATAAATATGGTAGATATATATATTACCTAGCCTAGATTAATAACTAGGTATATATTTAGTAGCTAGACAGCTAGCTAGAGGGCCTTAGGGCGAAACTTCAATACCTTGAGATACCGAGGTATCTCGATACCTTGAGATATTCAAGGTATTGAGTTTCGAGCGGGGTATTTGAGCATTAGCCTAGGAAATGCTTTGGAGTGATTTTTATATGTTTATATATATATAATTACGCGTGCTAGCATAGGTTTTAGCGGGTTTAGGCGGGGTGCGTGGCCTAGGACGAGGTATCGAATACCGAGGGTATCCCGGTATCTCGATTAGGCGAGTTTGTGAGTTTAGTGGCTTAATGAGCTCGGTTTGACCTAGAATTTCAGGGGCACCCTAGTTTGACCTAGCTTTGACCAAATTTGTCCTCGTTGACCGTAAAAGTCAACGTTTGACCTAGTTTTGACCTAGAGTTGACTTTTTGACCCGATTTTCACCGGTTTGACCCGTTCGACCTAGAATAGCCCTAGAAGCCTGTTTTTAATTATTTTATATCAGTTTAAATGCTTAGAACCCTGTTTAATCCTTGCTTTTCGCATTAGGTCCCTGCGATACCGGTCCGGACCTCGATCCTCATCAGTTGCTCAGGACATCAGGCGAGTACCTACCTCTGATAGTTTCCATTTCATGATAGCGTTTATATCACTTGTTCTAGAACTGTAATACTTGATTCTGACACATTATTACACGAGCTGGTACTAGTGGATCCCGTCATGAGGTGCTATCCCCCTTACCGTGTTCAGCGGGTACTCTATCACGTGTATTTCATCATGTGCTTCGGGTATTGATTATCATGTGCTATCATGTGCTTCTTGTGCTCTCGCCTTCGTGTGCGCGAGCTACTATCATGTACGTAGCGTGTTGTGGTTGGATCCAATGGTATTAGTGGGGGAGGGGAGTAGTGAGTTGGTTATATGATCAAAGCCAAACAGTATTCATGTGTATGTCGGTTATGCAACTCACGCATAACGGAGTTATCGTAGTGTTCTTCATGTGCAACCTAAGCCGATCATATAACGAACTTGTGCTCAAGGCACTTAGCTAGTATTCATGTTTCTCACCTGCAGTTACTTTTCCACTACTTGTATTGTTCTCCAGTTTATATTACAGCTATTTATTGTGCTCCAGCATATATTTATTTCCTGTGCATCTTGATTACTTTTCTATTGCTCGTCATATACACCTTACCATGTATTTGGAGTTGCTTTCAGAGTTATGTACTTCGCTCCAGTCCTGACTGGGCATATTTTTTCCAGAGGATCCTGAGGACTATTGCCCTACGTTCTACGGGCCTGGTGTTGACGACTGTTGTGACCCCGAGGAGGAGTGCGCCGAGGAGACGCCTATAGCACCCTAGTTAGCTAGGTGGGTTTCCTGGGTTTTTCCAGTGGTTGTATTTTGGATGACTGTACTTATTCTTTTGTGCTTCTGTGAGATGTTGTAGCTTTTAGACTTGGACTGTAACATTTTGGATTGTCTTGCTCTCTTGGTTCTGGTTTTCTTTGTTTATATCATATCGTGCTTATTTCTTCCCCTAGATTTTGTGATTGAGATTCATATATATATTGCGTGGTTGCCCTCCTGTTGGAGAGGATTTTATTCACATATATATATTGCGTGGTTTTGCCCTCCTTTTGGAGAGGTCATGCCGGATTTTTCAGTGAGATATAGATAGATATGGTTGACCTAGAACGGACCTTTACAGCGTTCTACCGCCGATTCTGCGGCGTAGGCTGGACGTACCCACGGCTCATGCCCGATTTTCGGGTGCGGGTCGTGACACGTTTTTGGTGGTGGCCCATGCAGGTCGACTTTTTAGTTTACCTGCAGTAGGATATAGGATATAGGCTGAGAGAGAGTGTGCTCAATCACAACTAGGACCCCTCCTGATTTTTCTTGCTATCTTAATTTTCCTGAAATTGTTTCTTTTGCAATATTACTGTCCTTCATTGGTGTTATCGTTTCTTGCACTGTATTGACTTCTTTTGATCTGTGTTCAGGATGCCTCCGAAGACCAGATCTCAGCGCACCGCCCCAGCAGCTGCCACCGAGAGGTCTGCCACCTCTCGACCTGCTCGACTTCCGGCAGCCGCTACCGCTCCACTCGCCACTCCTGCGGTTGAGGGAGCTTCAGTTTCTCTCGGAGATCCCCTTACTCCCATTGATCCGAGAGCCACCCCAGTTGTCCCGGTGGTACCTCCTCCACCACCGCCTGCGCCAGTAGATGCTACTCAGCTGTTCGCGTTCTTCCGAGAGATGATGGATGCGCAGCACCGCCAGGCAGATATTATGAGGATGGGCATTGAGAATGCTCATCAGGTGGCTTTGACAGCTGTCGACAGAGTGGCTCAGATCCAGCCACAGCCAGAGCAGGCTCAGTATCCTAGGCCGGGTACTATCATCGATTTTCAGAGGATGCGGCCTAAGGAGTTCCGCGGCACAGAGGGGATCCTGTACGCCGACGACTGGATCGAGCATATAGAGGGCATCTTTCGGCTGGCGATGATCCCAGCCAGCATGCAGATAGAGGCAGCGGGCAGCCAGATGTTCGACCTTGCCCTCACTTGGTTCCGCACGGATACGCGGATAGCAGCTCCGGGATTGACTTGGGAGGCTTTCAAGAAGCTTTTCAAGGAGAAGTTCTTCCCGGACGTGGCTCTCAGTGCCTTAGAGAGTCAGTTCGAGGCGCTCGTCCAGGGGAGTATGCTAGTGGATGAGTATGCAGCGGAGTTCTGCCGTCTGGGCAGATTTGTTGAGGGGTTGTCAGAGGCAGCGAAGGCGCGGAAGTTCCGCAAGGGCTTAGCCATGGCGGTCAAGTCCTTGACTAGGAGCGACCGCGAGGCGACCTTCGAGCAGATTGTCAGCGATGCTCAGAGGGCTGAGGATGATTTGGAGCTGAAGACGAAGAGGGGCAGAGACACTTCCGGAGCAGGCAGCAGTGCAGGCCCGGCCAAGAGGCCATTCCAGCAGACCCAGCAGCACCAGGGTCAGGGTCGGGCGCCCTTCCGGCAGGCGCCTCAGCAGCAGAGGCAGGGTCAGCAGCAGGGCCAGAGGCAGCCCATCGTTTGCCCTTTCTGTAAGAAGCCAGGGCACGGATGGGACATATGCAGAAAGAGGCTGGGCAGATGTTTATTGTGTGGCGCCGCAGACCACCAGCTGAAGGATTGTCCTTCAGCGCTTGCCCGTACAGCTCAGGGCGGAGGAGCCGCTCAGAGGGCACCAGCCAGAGCACCTGCAGCGCAGCAGAGAGGTCAGCCTTTGCAGACTCAGCAGCAGAGGTTCGCCCAGCACCAGCAGCAGCACCGAGGAGGACAGCAGGGGCGAGCTTTTGCCCTGACAGTGGACGAGGCCGAGCCAGTTGGTGATGTTATCTCAGGTTCTGTTCTCCTTGATTCCATTCCAGCACTTGCTTTATTTGATTCCGGTGCTTCCCATAGCTTTGTGTCTGTATCTTTTGCTGTTAGACACCATCTTGTTGCTGAACCTTTAGCTAGACTCTGCAAGATCACGACCGGGGGTGGTATCATCCTAGTCCGTGATGTCTGCAGAGACCGGAGAGTTACCTTGGGAGGCCGGGAGTTGAGTGTGTGCCTACTCGTAATGCCACTTCCGAGCTACGATATTGTACTCGGGATGGATTGGTTGAGTACGCATTGTGCTAGTATAGATTGTCGTGGAGGCAGAGTTTTGTTCAGTCCGCCGGGTGAGCCAGAGTTTCAGTTTGCCAGAGGAGCAGCGGAGCAGACCGAGGGAGTCTTCTGCGGAGCCCTGGTGGTAGAGCCGAGATTGCTACATCCACTGATAGAGGAGTATATGGATGTCTTTCCGGAGGAGTTGCCAGGGTTACCTCCGGACAGAGATGTGGAGTTCTCTATAGACTTGGTGCCAGGCGCGGAGCCGATATCCCAGCACGTCTATAGAGTCGGCAACAGTGAGCTGATAGAGTTGAAGAAGCAGGTGGATGAGCTTCAGGACAAGGGATTTATCAGATCTAGTTCTTCTCCGTGGGGTGCTCCGGTACTTTTTGTGCCGAAGAAGGATGGGTCGATACGGATGTGTATCGACTACAGGGCTCTGAACAGCCTCACAATCAAGAACAAGTATCCGCTGCCGCGTATTGATGATCTATTTGACCAGTTGAGCGGAGCGAGGGTGTTTTCCAGGATTGATCTGAGGACAGGCTACCACCAGGTGAAAGTCAGGAAGGAGGATATTCCGAAGACAGCTTTTCGGACCAGATATGGACAGTATGAGTTCTTGGTGATGCCGTTTGGGTTGACTAATGCCCCGGCAGTGTTCATGAATCTGATGAACAAGGTGTTCCATCAGCATCTGGACAGGTTTGTGGTGGTGTTTATAGATGATATCTTGGTGTATTCGAAGACCTCAGAGGAGCACGAGGAGCATCTGAGGATAGTGCTGGAGACTCTCAGGAAGGAGGAGCTTTATGGAAAGCTTTCGAAGTGTGAGTTCTTCCTTGACAAGGTTGAATTCCTTGGTCATGTAGTGACTGGAGAGGGTATCTCGGTGGATCCGAGAAAGATCGTGGCTGTTGAGGCATGGAGTGCTCCGAGTTCAGTAGCCGAGGTCAGAAGTTTCTTGGGACTGGCAGGCTACTACAGGAGATTTGTTCAGGATTTTTCCCGGATTGCAGAGCCGTTGTCCAGGCTGACTCGGAAGGACGTGGAGTTTGTTTGGTCAGAGGAGTGCCAGATCGCCTTTGATGAGCTGAAGAGGAGGTTGACGACAGCTCCAGTGTTGACGTTGCCATCAGGTTCTGGAGGATTCACTATCTATAGTGATGCATCGGGGAAGGGACTGGGTTGTGTGTTGCAGCAGAATGGGAGGGTGATTGCCTATGCTTCCAGGCAATTACGTCCTCATGAGAAGAACTACCCTACCCACGATTTGGAGTTGGCAGCGGTCATTTTTGCTCTGAAGTTGTAGAAACACTATTTATACGGAGAGCGTGTGGAGATCTTCACAGACCACAAGAGCTTGAAGTATGTGTTTACCCAAAAAGAGCTGAACATGAGGCAGAGGAGATGGTTGGAGTTGATGAAAGACTTCGACATATCATTGCAGTACCATCCAGGGAAGGCGAACGTAGTTGCGGATGCGTTGAGCAGGTATCCGGTAGCTATGTGCCTGACTACAGATCGTTATCTTCTGGCAGATCTAGAGAGCTTGGGCATTGAGGTGATAGTGCCTGGAGTTGAGATGCAGATGTGGGGACTGCAGATTCAGTCAGAGTTGGTAGACCGGATCAGGGCTACACAGTTTGAGGATGAGTCCCTGAGGAGCATCAGGGCCCAGGTTCAGATGGGTTTAGCAGACGACTTCACCATTGCTGATGATGGTTCATTGCGGCACGGTACCAGGTTGTGTGTGCCGAGTGGGTCGTTGCGCGAGGAGGTTCTCCAGGAGGCGCATCGATCCCAGTACTCTATGCATCCCGGTGCCAACAAGATGTATAGAGATCTGAGACAGCATGTATGGTGGTACGGGATGAAGCGGGAGGTAGCACGCTTCGTATCCCGATGCTTAGTGTGCCAGCAGGTGAAGGCGGAGAGGCAGAGGCCAGGAGGTTTACTCCAGCCGTTACCCATTCCGGAGTGGAAATGGGAGCATGTGACCATGGATTTTGTTTCTGGACTTCCCCGTTCTCCAGGCGGGAAAGATGCGATTTGGGTCATCGTGGACAGGTTGACCAAATCGGCCCACTTTCTACCATTCAAAGTGGGTACGTCTACAGAGAGACTCGCAGAGATGTATGTGCGCCAGATAGTCAGACTGCATGGAGTTCCAGTGAGCATAGTATCAGATCGGGACAGTCGCTTCACTTCGCATTTCTGGAGGAGTCTGCAGGCTAGCTTGGGCACCCAGCTCAAGTTTAGTAGTGCGTATCACCCGCAGACAGATGGTCAGTCAGAGAGGACCATTCAGACACTTGAGGACATGCTACGCACCTGTGTTTTGGATTTCAGAGGCTCTTGGGAGGATCACTTGCACTTGGTAGAGTTTGCTTACAACAACAGCTACCAAGCCAGTATCGAGATGTCACCTTTTGAGGCGTTGTATGGACGGAGGTGTCGCACTCCGTTGTCATGGGATGATGTAGGTGAGAGAGCTTTGCTTGGCCCGGAGATGGTGGTTGATGCAGCGGAGAAGGTCAAGCTCATTAGAGATAGACTTCGGGTGGCGCAGGACAGGCAGCGGCATTGGGCCGATAGCCACCGGAGACCTTTGGAGTTCGAGGTATAGCTTAGAATCTAGATTTTGTTTTTGTGTTTGCTTGTGATTGCTTGTTTTAGACTAAGTGCAGAGACCTTGTTTGTGCTAGGTTGGAGATCTGGTGTTCCTGAGGATTTCTCCGACGCGGGGCACTATTCGCTTCGGTGGAGGCGGGAAGCTTAGCCCACGTTTCGTCGGACCCTTCCGTGTTCTTGAGAGGGTCGGCGCCGTGGCGTATAGGCTTGAGTTGCCGCCTACGCTGGAGGGAGTTCATGATGTGTTCCACGTGTCGCAGTTGAGACGGTACGTGGCGGATCCCAGTCACGTATTGGATCACTCGGAGATCGCAGTGGGCCCTACTCTTAGCTATCCAGAGCAGCCGGTGGAGATTCTGGATCGGCGGGAGAAGGTGTTGAGGAACCAGACTATTCCCTTGGTTCGCGTCGCGTGGAGGCATCACTCTCCAGGAGAGTCGACCTGGGAGAGGGAGGATGAAATGCGCGAGCGATACCCCTATCTCTTCGAGCCCTGAGGTATGGTTCTTTCTTTGCATTCCTGTCCTAGTTTCGTCTTTTAATTTCGAGGACGAAATTATTTTAAGGAGGGTAGACTTGTCACTACCCAATTCTAGAAAATAGGGTTATATTTTTTTTATTTTGATAACTAGTGTATTGTATTTAATTATTTATATTTATATTTAATTAGTGCTTGTTTTATTTTTATTTTGATTGTTTTAGGGTTTTGGCTAGCCTGGACCCATGTCAGACCCTAGTGGACCCATGCCCGACCCAGCCCGTACCCTTGTGAGAATTATTTTGGGGCCTAGAATTATTATTTTATTTTTAGGAGGTTAGTTGGAGAGATTTGGAACTAGTTTGAGTGCATTTGGAGACCCGGAACCCAAAACCGAGTGAATAGGGGCGTTTTGGGAATTTGGAAAGTTGTAAATCCCTTTAATAGCATGTGGCCGGCCCCTACCTACCACCCCACACCCGATTCCAGCAGCAAGGAGCAGCCCCCCTCTCCTCTTCATTCCACTTCTTCACTTCTTCTTCTTCTCCACTTCTCCTTTCTTCTTCCTTCCTTCTCCAAGTGAGTTTTCTTCCATTTTTCTTCTTTCTTCTTCATTCCTTCTTCCTTAAGCTAACCCTACCCTTGCATTTTCTCTAACCTAGGTGTGAGGAGCCTAGATCTAGTGTGGGAGATAGAATTGGTGGCTTGGAGCTTGAGGGAGTTGATTTGGAGGGAATTTGGGACTTTGGCCTTGGGATTCCAACTCCCAAGAGGTAAAACCTAACTTTCCCCTTCCTAATTATTTTTGTGTAGTGTAATTAGTGTTGTAGAACCCTCCTAGACCCTAACCCTACCCGTAGGAGGAAGTTGGAACTCGTTTGGGTGAGTTTAGAGACTTTGACATTAGGTTTTGTGTCGAATTCGGGTGGAATCCGAATTTGGCCCAATTTTGGGTGATGCCCTAGGTTAGATGGACCTAGGTAGACGTTGTCGGGTGTCTAGAGGGTGAGTGCGTGTCTCCGTTCGGACACGGGAAGCCGTGTCGCGGAGAAACGGGCGTTTCGGGCGAAATTGGGGCTTTTCGTCGTCGCCGATTCTAAGTTTGTGTGCGTTTCCGCCACGGGCCTAGAATCGACGTGGGAGCGCATTTTCTAGGATCTAGACATCGTGTAGAGCGCGTGGGTAAATTTTGGGCCGATTCCGAGTTCGTTTGGTGTGCGTTTCAGGAGGTTTTCCGAGCCGCGCACCACGTGTTCGTCGAAATGACCGAACGGCCATTTCGACTTGGTTTCCTCGTTTCGGCTTTGTGCGCGCGTTGGGTTAGTATCGGGGAGTGTGTGCTAGAGTTTTCGGGCTATATTTTATATATTTTAGGGTATTGGTGAGTGTCGGGGTCGTTGGGCGTGAGTAGGGCGTGTGGGTTGAGTGTTGTGTGCGTGGTTGTGTTTGTTTTGATATGTGTCTATATATATATATATTTATATATATGTATGTTTGTTTATGTATATATATTTATATATATATGAGTGTATTTATATCTATGTGCTTATGTGTGTTTATGTCTTAGAGTGTGTGTATTGATATATATATATATTTTGAGTGTATATATATATGTAGATATGTATATATATTTATGTGTGTGTGTGTTGTTAGTGTTGTGAATGTGTGTGTGTGTTTTAGTGTGTGAGTGTGCTAGTGTGTGTGTGTTAGAGTGTGTAGTTAAGTGTGTGTATATATATGTATCTAGTTATAGATATATAGATATATATGTATGTATATATATATATATAGATAGTGATATATATATGTATGTTTATGGATGTGTGTGTGTGTATGTGTGAGGAAGGGGGGGGGGCAGAACCAGCAGCTGCAGCAGCAGCAGAACCAGCAGCAGCAGCAGTAGCAAGTGCAGCAGCAGCAGGATCAGCAAGGAGCAGTAGCAGCGGCTAGTAGCGAGGGCTAGTGAGGGAGAGTGAGAGTTTGATATATATATACATATGTAGATAACTAGGTAGATTAGATAATTAGATATATAGATAAGTAGATACATAGGTAGATACCTATATCTATGGGTAGATAAATAGGTAGATGGATAATTAGACGGGTAGTTAGATAGCTAGATAGCTATTAATTGATAGATAGTTTATAGATAGATTAGAGAGTTTGATAGTTAGACTAGTTTATAGATATATTAGATAGTTAGAGGGATATCTAATTAATAGATAGGTAGTTGGATAAATAGGTAAGATAGTTATTAGATATTGATAGATAGATAGCTAGGTATTTAGATAGATGGATACTAGATAGGTAGATAGGTAGATAGATAGTTTTATCTATCTAAGAGATAGATATCTATATACCTATAGTTATATATATATATATAGATATCTTGATAGGTAATATATATATATATATGTTATGATAGGGTAAGATAATGGGTATTAATGGGTATGTGTGTGGATATCTATATACATAGGTATATACATACTTAGATGTATATAAATATGGTAGATATATATATTACCTAGCCTAGATTAATAACTAGGTATATATTTAGTAGCTAGACAGCTAGCTAGAGGGCCTTAGGGCGAAACTTCAATACCTTGAGATACCGAGGTATCTCGATACCTTGAGATATTCAAGGTATTGAGTTTCGAGCGGGGTATTTGAGCATTAGCCTAGGAAATGCTTTGGAGTGATTTTTATATGTTTATATATATATAATTACGCGTGCTAGCATAGGTTTTAGCGGGTTTAGGCGGGGTGCGTGGCCTAGGACGAGGTATCGAATACCGAGGGTATCCCGGTATCTCGATTAGGCGAGTTTGTGAGTTTAGTGGCTTAATGAGCTCGGTTTGACCTAGAATTTCAGGGGCACCCTAGTTTGACCTAGCTTTGACCAAATTTGTCCTCGTTGACCGTAAAAGTCAACGTTTGACCTAGTTTTGACCTAGAGTTGACTTTTTGACCCGATTTTCACCGGTTTGACCCGTTCGACCTAGAATAGCCCTAGAAGCCTGTTTTTAATTATTTTATATCAGTTTAAATGCTTAGAACCCTGTTTAATCCTTGCTTTTCGCATTAGGTCCCTGCGATACCGGTCCGGACCTCGATCCTCATCAGTTGCTCAGGACATCAGGCGAGTACCTACCTCTGATAGTTTCCATTTCATGATAGCGTTTATATCACTTGTTCTAGAACTGTAATACTTGATTCTGACACATTATTACACGAGCTGGTACTAGTGGATCCCGTCATGAGGTGCTATCCCCCTTACCGTGTTCAGCGGGTACTCTATCACGTGTATTTCATCATGTGCTTCGGGTATTGATTATCATGTGCTATCATGTGCTTCTTGTGCTCTCGCCTTCGTGTGCGCGAGCTACTATCATGTACGTAGCGTGTTGTGGTTGGATCCAATGGTATTAGTGGGGGAGGGGAGTAGTGAGTTGGTTATATGATCAAAGCCAAACAGTATTCATGTGTATGTCGGTTATGCAACTCACGCATAACGGAGTTATCGTAGTGTTCTTCATGTGCAACCTAAGCCGATCATATAACGAACTTGTGCTCAAGGCACTTAGCTAGTATTCATGTTTCTCACCTGCAGTTACTTTTCCACTACTTGTATTGTTCTCCAGTTTATATTACAGCTATTTATTGTGCTCCAGCATATATTTATTTCCTGTGCATCTTGATTACTTTTCTATTGCTCGTCATATACACCTTACCATGTATTTGGAGTTGCTTTCAGAGTTATGTACTTCGCTCCAGTCCTGACTGGGCATATTTTTTCCAGAGGATCCTGAGGACTATTGCCCTACGTTCTACGGGCCTGGTGTTGACGACTGTTGTGACCCCGAGGAGGAGTGCGCCGAGGAGACGCCTATAGCACCCTAGTTAGCTAGGTGGGTTTCCTGGGTTTTTCCAGTGGTTGTATTTTGGATGACTGTACTTATTCTTTTGTGCTTCTGTGAGATGTTGTAGCTTTTAGACTTGGACTGTAACATTTTGGATTGTCTTGCTCTCTTGGTTCTGGTTTTCTTTGTTTATATCATATCGTGCTTATTTCTTCCCCTAGATTTTGTGATTGAGATTCATATATATATTGCGTGGTTGCCCTCCTGTTGGAGAGGATTTTATTCACATATATATATTGCGTGGTTTTGCCCTCCTTTTGGAGAGGTCATGCCGGATTTTTCAGTGAGATATAGATAGATATGGTTGACCTAGAACGGACCTTTACAGCGTTCTACCGCCGATTCTGCGGCGTAGGCTGGACGTACCCACGGCTCATGCCCGATTTTCGGGTGCGGGTCGTGACACTCCACCATAGCCATTATCCGACCGTATGCGAATGCATGGAACACTATCAAATAAACTCTAGTATGTAGACGAGATGAACCATCAGAACAGTTATCGTTATTACGGGGCAATCCGACTTATCGCTTGAACACATTCAGGCACAATATGGTTCTTTCAAAGCATAGATGATAGTGAACATGTTCATGCACTCTAGACAAGCGTTTCAGGATTCTCGTTTAGCATACTTGTTCGTTTCAAAGACAAGCTAGGTGAGTTCGTTCATTAACATGTAAGGCAGGTTCTATCATTCTCTTATGAAAACATTGCAAGCAAAAAACTCAAGTTATTATTAAGGCATGCAAGAATCAGAGAACGAAGTTCTGCCCACTCACCTTGATACATAATGCCGACGCGGAGCGGGGCATTACAGGTGGTGTGGTTTAGGGTTAGGATTAGGGTTTCGTTGTATATTCATATATATATATATATATATATATATATATATATATATATATATATATATATATATATATATATATATATATATCGCGTGTGGGGGGGGGTTCGGCTCTGGTCACTTGTACGTGGATGGGAGAGGAGTTTAAGATGTGTTATAGTGTCGGGTTAGGTTAGCGGGTAGGGTTATGGTTTAATGGGTTTTATTTTTTTTCTTTTTTCTTTTCTTTTCTTGTCTTTTGTTTTATTTATGCATAATTATATATAGAAAATTCCAAAAAATAGTTAAGCACTTGAAAAAAATTCTAGAAAATTTATATTTTCTCCAACAAATAATTTATAACCAAATTTATATCAATTAAAAGGTTATTTACTAAATATGAATTAATATTAAATCAATTAAATAAATCCATAAATTTTATTTTCTAATTAATATTATATTGGAAGCATGCAGGGGGTTCGAATAACGTAACTCGAGTATCATGTGCGTAATAGGACCAGTTAGGCTCATAGCATGGATTTAGTTGGAAGCAATGGGTTGGGGTAGCGTGTTAAAATCGTACATCGCGACAAAAGGGTTAATTAATCATCGTTTTCTCATAATTGTGTCGCAAAAGTTGTGCGACCAAAACAAGGCATGGAATTACAAATTTGTGAGTGACAGTCATGGCAGGAGCCTAATTTGACTTGTCTAAGTCGAGCATGCTAGGTTGGTTGGAAGGAAAAGGCTAGTGTTGCACTCAAGATCTTAAAACTATGGTGGTTGGTTTCCAAAGTTCAATTAAATTATCGAATAAATATCTAAAATAAAAATATATTTATTAATTACCGAACTAACCCTATATAAAAACCAGGGTGCTTACAAACTTGAATGACTATGGATCTACTAATGGACAAGTCAGTCCTTCTTTTCACGGAATCGTGGTGATTCGGGTAGGATTCTTTTTTGAATGAGAGGTCTTGAAGAGACAAGTCCACGAAAATTGCTACAAAAGTTGTCAGGTGATTGGTGGGGTGACCAATGTCGTTGTACTTATTGAACTTTGTCGGTATTCTATTTCAAATGTGGAGACGGCCGTGAGAGAGTTAAAAAAGATAGGTTTGGATAGCCATTTATGCATAAACACGATATTCTAAGGGGGGCAAGATCCTATTTAAAGGACATGAATCCAGCCAATTGGGATAAATTCATTATAGATGTAGCAGCACCTTCAGATATGGGCAAGCCATCTGTACGATCAGTCTTCTAACATGCTCGCTTAAGCCGAATGTCCCCAGAAGGAATCCAAGTCAAGATCCTTTGCCCGACAGAATCGATACCCTTTCCGACAGACCAAACAAGGGATTCGCGCCTGCCACTCGTACCAATAGAACGCGAAAAAAATGACAAACCGTGAAAGTGGCATGAACCAGGATATCCTCGTAGAAGAAAAATGGCATTTTGGACTAAATTCCCTAGTTTGAAGGTGCAGATGAATTAAATGCGTTGTTTGCTCGAATGGCTTGTTTGCAGGTTTGACATTCTCTTTAGGGCTGGTGAACCGCTTCTTCTTCCATGAAGATTCAGACAACAAATGATATGTCGTGTGTGTCATTGTGATGATTCATATGTCTTGTGTTAGACTGAGTCATAAGTTCCATTACCTGTTTCCCAAGTCTAATCTCTAACTTTTTAGAGGTGTTATACACTTCATTGTATTTAGCAGTTAAAGCATCTATTCTAATATAGTAATAGAATGTTTCTTATTCTCAGATTCTAACTCCTTCTTAAGTTTAGCATTTTTTGAGTATTTTTCTCAATACACTCAAGTGCTTTATGTAAGCTAAGCTTAAGTGTGGACATTTCAATAGAATCATCACAAGTAGAAGTATTCTTGACATATTCAAAAGACAAGTAAGCTTTTTATTCGCAAGCTGATAAGATTTAATATCTTTTCTAGCTTGCTTATAATTATTTTTAAGCTTCTTGTAATCTTCAAATAAATTATTGAAAGCATCAGATAATTCATTATAAGAAAATTCTTCAAATAAGGATTATTTGTTACCTCGCTTAGTATTAAGCATAAACCTGTAGTATGTCGAGGGCTTTCTTTTTTCGAATTGCTATCTTCACTTTCGCACCAAATAATTATATTTCTTTTTAATCTTTCTGCTCTCTCATTTGTTGATGTGATTAGGCACATGTTGCAGTGTTATGAGGATTTTCTTCTTCCTTTGAGTCACTAGCTTCGCTCCCGTGCCATATGTTTGTGTTTGCACAGTTGCGAGAAATTTTTTCTTCTTCGGAATCACTAGCTTCATTTTCATGCATGTTCTCATAAGTAACTTCGAGGCGATTCCAGATCTCATGTGATGTCAAGCAAGTAGAGATTAGATCAAATACAATTTTATTTAAAGCACAAAATAAAATATTTATTGCCTTAGCATCAAGGCTAGCTGCTGCTTTTGCTTCATTCGTGTAGTCATAATAAGGTTTGTTAACTACATTGGAAGTAAGAGGAGAAATGATAGTAGGCTTTGTGTAACCATCAATCACTATGGTCCAAAGTTCAAAGTCAAGTGATTTCAAATAAAAACTCATGCATATTTTCTAGTAAGTATAATTTGTACCATCAAATAGGAATGGCATATTTGTGGACTGGCCTTCACCATTGTTGGTGTAAATGAATCTAGTGGTTGCCATATCAATACTCTTAGGAGGTTAGTCCAAATAAGAGCCCTTGCTTTGATACCAATTGTATGACTGTCAGGGCAACTCTAGAGGGGATGAATAGAGTAAGTGTGTGTGCATCTGAAAATAATTACCAATTAAAAAATTAAGCTATGTAAAGGTAGTATATATACCAAAAGATATATCAACTATGAATATGTAGTAAATTAAGAGTTGATAATAGCAAACTCAAACACCAAAAATTTTATCCTGGTTTTTCTCTGAGAGGACTAGTCCAGGACCGAGAACTCTTGCTCGTTGTTAATCCACTATTTGTGAAATAGGGTACACACGTACCTTTGATCCGAAGAGCATGCCAACTTCTTACAACACAAGCTTTGATCCGAAAGACTCGCGACTTCTTACAACCACAAGCTCTTGATCCGAAGAGCTTGTTGACTTCAAACTTGTATGGAAGACAAACTTGTAAATTAAGCTATACAACTCGATAAGACTTCTAAATCGAAATTGCACTTGGCACTAAAAGGTTGCGAGCTAATCTTGGGAATAGGAAAGGTTTATAGCTCAGGCTAACAATCAAGAATAGATGAGAAGAATGAAGAATGGAGAATGAAGTATGGATGAGTGAATGACTTGATGAAAATTCTTCTCTATTTATACGATTTTAATAAACAGAGTTCGAAAAGAGTTCGGGCAGAACTCGGTCCGAGTTCGGCCACCTAAAGTTTATAAATTCGAATGTTAGAGCCTGGTCATCTAGGAGAGAAGGCAGACTTGGTTTTCTGGTTTAACCTTGATCGAGTTCGGCCTGAGTTCGGTCTGAACTCTGTTGGTCTATTTCCATAATTTTGGATCCAGGTTTGGTTTGGTTCAGGCTATTTTGAGTAGACTAGGTTCTAGTTTAATATGGGTTTGAGCTTCCTAGCGCCAACTGTGAACCTGATGAACATTTGGTCCTATAAATAAAATATAAAATGCATAATAAAAAGTGAAAGACCAAGAGCACTGATGAAGCCAATCTTCTGCTGATTTGAAGATGACTTTTTCTTGACGGCAGTTGTCCAAAGATAGCCAGACCTGATTTAAATTACAGAAAAATCCAAGAAAATTCTTGAAAATTCAAAAAAATCCAAATTTAAAAATTCTTGAAAATTCAGGGGGATTACAACAAGATAACAAGGAAACAAGTCTTGTACAAGCTACACCATGAATAAGGAATAATATCTCATGACGAGATCCGT